>BMAO01004866.1:0-47818 GCA_019973975.1 Trichonephila clavata
TTAAATTGTACGTAGCAATCGAAGTCAGGTATCAAAACACGTTCATCATTATCTAACCACGTCTCTGCCTAAGGACTTAGCTTCTCTGATCTTAAGTGAGAAAACAAAACAAAGATCCCACGCGCCTAGACGCAGGGGGTGGGGATGGGGCGAGCCCCTCCCGAATGAAGGTGAAAAACAGAACTTCACTGAATAGCGCGCGCTTCCCCAACTCCCTGCTACGCATTTCTGTCCCTTTTCACAAAATCACTCCCACAAATCTCCAGCAATCGAGAGGAAAGATGTTACACATCAAAAAGTCTTATACGTGTAGGTTTAAATCAGGTGCAATTTTTGTTTACGTATGTGTCTTATTATTGTTCAGAAAGTTTCTGCAGTAAGAATAAGTTTGGAGCAGAAAAGAGCATGAACTGAGTTACTGGAAACACGTGATTACGGTTATCAAAAGACTGTTATGTAACATTAATTTAGCTTACTGATTTTAGTACTCGTAAAAATGTGGTGTGAAAAAAACAAGAATAAGTATATGTAGCATGGGGAAAAAATGTGTGTTTGCTTATGACCGCACGATAGAAGTGGTAACTTCAAATTTCGTAATGTTATTTCAGGGATTAGTTCTGTGAACAAAAAACAAGGGATGCTAGTGTAATACAAAGTTTTTTTTTTATATATTTGTACTCATAAAAAGAAATCTTTTTTTTTGAGAAATATACAATCATGTTGGTATAGTAATTGTGTCTTAGGAAGAAAACAATAAGCTTAGGACAGCTGAAATAGGCTTTAAATATTTTATAACGTATTATAACCCATATTATTTATAATTTATAACCTAAACTATTTAAATATCTAAAAATCCATGTGTTGTTTAGTATTGTAAAGCAGTATTGTAGATGACGATAAAACAGTGATTCTCAATCTTTCACAATATTTGCACGATCCAATTTTCAGTCATAATTTACTTCCCCTTTTTTACAATAACAATGCATTGAACACTATAATTCTTCTTTTTGAGGGTAAGAGGTTACATTACGACTTTAATTATAAGCTGTACAAATTATTAAGATAAGTATTAAATTTTGTATATGATAAGTCCAGGAGTCACTATTAATTGCTAAACTTGTTTTAATTGAATATTGAATAAATTAATAATCACATAATTTGTGCTGTACTGATAAATTTATATAAGCAGTGTGTATTATATCAGTGGAATGTGTATGTGTATAATTGTATAATTTTGTTATATAAGAATGCATTTTACTTCTTAATTATTTTAAACTGTACATTATTTTATTAAACTGATAATTATTTTAAATATTTTATTTCCTATTTTTCGAAATATGCTCGCGTCACCCCTCCATCAAGTAGAGTTATCACGCCTTCTAGCGGGGGGGGGAGGGTGTGCTTCCCACAGTTTAAGAAATGCTGCGATAAAAATTTTATTTAGTTTTGAGAACAATTTAATAACATTATACATGAAACAAGATATGATTTGGGGAAGAAAAGCCAAGTGATTTACGTAATAATTTGGTGGATAGCGAAACGGAGATTTAATAATTTAGATATAAAGAAAGAAAGAGAATAATTGCCTTTTTAATAAATACAAGTTGCTGTACGGTCTCCGTAATTCTTATTTTTTCTCTTTTTTTTTACTCTTCAAATTTTTGCGCCTCCCAGTTTTTTGTGCCCTAAGCATGTGCCTAGTGTGATTCGGCTGGAAGCGGAACTGATCCTAAGTAATAAATACACGTAAGAAGATGAACTTTCTATGTGATGGAAGACTGAGTATTACTCAAAACCCGAATAAAAATGCTACTCTTTTGGTCACGTGATTTCTTTTTAGGGGTGTATATGGTTAGAGGTTTGTATGTCATGGGCTATTGAATCTTGACGACCTTGTTCGAGTACGACTTCCGACTAAAGACGAAAAATCAGAATGAGCGTTACATTGCCGAACCTGATGCATCGTTCGAGCTCATTATTCAGCAAAATGCGCCTAATAAAGTTATCACTTCAAAAAGTGAAGTTGGTAGCAGCTGATTTGATGATATTATCCCACGCACCTCCTCTATCCATGCGAACAGTTTCGCTTTGACCGATCACTCCAATTGGGATCCCTGTTTCATTGAATGAACACGTGTTACTGTATTCTAACCTACACATGTCGAAGTAACATCATATTTTTTATTTGAATCTTAAGAAAGCAGCCACGAAGACATTTCAAATGTTATCACCGAGGCTTATGGAGATGAAACTTTGTCTCGTTCACATGTGTTTCAATGACATAAGCGGCTTTCAGGAGGAATTGACTGTGTGGAACATAATGAAAGTGCTGGGAGTCCAAGTGCAGCGATTACAGCCCAAAATATTGCCAATGAGCGGGTTCGCATTCACATCAGTGGTCATACTGTTAATCAACATAACTGCATTTATATACTAAAAAAAGTTCGTGAAAAATTAAGAAAAAATTTAGAATGAGGGATGATGGATGGCTATTGCACCAGGACAATACACCCTATCACACGGCACTATCTGTCAAACAGTTTCTAATCAGCAAAAATATTTCTGCGAGGGAGCATCCTCCTTTTTCACATGATTTGGCTCCATGTGTCTGTTTTATTTCCTAGAATTAAATCTTGCTTAAAAGGAGTTTGTTCTACCACAGTTGAAGAGGTTCAGTCAAAAACCGAGTATATCCTAAAGAGGCTTCCAGAAACTTTGTTGCAGAACTCTTATCAGCAATGGTAGTCCCGAACGCAGAAGTGTGTGAATAATGATGATAATGTCACGGATAACTTATTATGTAAAAACAATGATTCGTTGGACTAGTCTCTTTTTTGTTCTGGGTCACGCCTCGTGTTTACTATATAGGGCATTTAAAATTTAATTATTTTCATCAACTACGTACATACACTCAATATTTTATATAAATAATTAGTCGAGTTAAAAATTTTGAGTTAAAATATCTTTCTTTTAAGATATACTTTTGTATTAATTTGCATTAGTTGGGGATAAACATAACACCATAATTGAAGATAAATATAGCTCAATTTAAATCTTTTGGCTTAAGAACATGATATCACCATTACGTCAGCAAAGCATTTCATATTGCCGTGGTAAAAGATTCATGTAGAGGAGACCAGGGCAAGATGACGAGTGAGGCAAGATGACGAATGTCTTAATATTTTTCCGTATTCCACTAGGTAGCAGCATCAAATGAACATTACTGGCTATCTTTTTGGCGTTTCGTTAAACAATAGTATAGACACGCTGAAATCCCCCTCTTTGTGTTAGTTGTGAAGCTTTGATTGTTTTTTGCTGCCATGATATAATTTTTATGCATGTGTAAATAAGCTCTGCTACAGATACAGGTAAGATATTACGTTTCTCTTTAATATTTATGAGTAACTTGGTTTAAATACTACCTATTACCATAAAAAAAATGTCAATTAATTACCTTCATTCATGGTAATGAGAACGAATATTTTTAAACAGACAGTCTGGGGCAAGATGATAATCCGAAACACGTTGCAAGATGACGAGCTCGTTGGTGTTTCAGAATTTATTAAACTAACTATTGTTGTCCATTCTATTAAATCCTGACTTGTTTGTCTGTGTGTATGTCCGCGCGACCTTGCGCTTCCATCTCTTCTGGGGCTAAGGGGTGCATCGGATCTGGAAAGGTTTCTTTCGAAAAGGGGTGACCAGAGAAAGACATTTTTGCCATCCGCTAAGACCCCCTCCTTCTAAAGAGCAATGTAACAATAATTTGTTGCTTTAGAGCTACTGGATTTTACCTGCCACCTTTTCTGATTTTTTGCGAGAAAACGAATGCTTTCTGAACTTGTAGAAAGAGCCCCATCAGGAACTGTAGGCAAATGTAGTGATAACGGCTGGAGCAATGAGGGCACCTTTTTCTCTTTTTTGAAGCACTTTTATCTACATGTGAAACAAAGCAAAGTATCTCCTACTCTGTTGATTTTTGGCAATCACAAAACTCATATAACTGTCAGGCTATCTTATATTGCAGAGCGAAAAACATCACCATGGTTGGGTTGCCGCCGCACACATCAAATCGTCTCCAGTTCCTTGTTGTGTCATTTTTCGAACAGTTAAAAACGTACTATAACCGAGCATGTGACAACTTTATTGCCACTCATCCAGAACAAACTATCACAGACAAAAATATTGGTGTGGTTTTGAGCATCACTTACTGCAAATCAGCTGCATTTGGAAATGTGGTTGAAAGGGTTTAAAGAATATGGGATCTAGCCTCATAATCCTCTTGTGTTTAGAGAACATGACTATGCTGCGGTAAAAACTACTAACCATGATGCTGTTGGCGATGAAACTGAGAATAATAGTGCTAATCCTCAAACCCCGATAGTAGAAAACCAGCATATAAACCCTCCAGAAAAATCAGAACTTAAGGCAAATGCTGATTTTGTGATGCACCAAAGAAGCCTGTTAGTGTTTTTGTTTCAAACCATTGCCTAAAACAACATAATGTGAGAAAAAAAAGAAAAAACAAAAAAACTGAGCTCTAGCATTCTTACAAACACACCCATCAAAGAAATGTTTGAACAAAGGGAAAAATCAGAAGGAAAAACAAGAAGTTTAAAAAATAACAGAGAAAAGAAGCTCGTGAAGCTGAAAAGGGAGTAAAAAAACTCAAACTGTTCATGTATGCCTAATTCTACAAAACCCAGGCCAAACCTTCCAGTTGTATGAACTTCAAAGTACGGTGTTATAAGATGTCCTACTTGTGAAGAGAAAACCTCCATCAGAAAAATGGATCCAGTGCTGTAAATGCCAAGATTGTTGGCATGAGAAATGTTCAAATTATAAAAATTGCACTAGTGTTAGGTACACAACTAAAAACTTCAACATTGCGTTATAATACATTATGTTAGTTTGATACTTTGTAAGATGAAAAAACACAGTTATCATTTGTTAAACCACGTTACGCATTCAAAAGATAAAATATGTTCAACCGTTTTCAGCGTCGCCATCTTGCCCAAGGCCAAAGTCATCTTGCCCCAGCATTGGAGCAAGATGACGATTTGTTAAGGTTATGAAAAAATCAAATTATCCTTTACTTCTTTTGTTTGAAAAATTAAATGGTAATATATTTTAATACTACAAAGGACTGATCTAACAGTTCATGTAAAATTGATTTTACTATCCTTAAAAATAAATTAATAAACAACAAAAAATAGTTAACGTCGACATCTTCCCCCGGTCTCCCCTACGACCAAATGCTTTAATATTGTTTGTAAGAAAATAGATCATTAATAATCATTTATGAGGGTAATTAAAGTACAAATTATATACATTCTCTAATTCACTGGTTATTTAGGAGAGGCTATTATGACTGTAGCACTAATATTAAAACAAAATTACATTGAATTCCATTTAGAACAAAATTTTTAACAATTTATATATAAAATAAATAAATTCATTTTTCTACTTGCTGCTTAATTTCGCATTTTTCTCTTTATTTGAGTTATTTTTAATGATTTTACTCCATAAAGACCTGCCTTGTTTATGCCTTAGGTGGTTCTGATTTTAATTGCTTATTTTTTGTAAAGAAAAAAATCTATGATTTTAAATAAATTTCTGAGATACGCAAAAATGTTTCTGTCCTTAAATACAATATTTAAAAAGGAAATGAATTTATGAAATATTCTTAAAATGTGATAAACTCATTAAAAATATTATTCTTTCAAGTTTTTGATAAATAATTTTTTACATACATAAGAATAGGCTTACAGAAAAGTTCCTTTCACACAAATCATTTCTAAAACAATTCTTCAT
The DNA here is from genome assembly GCA_019973975.1 of Trichonephila clavata. NCBI lineage: Eukaryota > Metazoa > Arthropoda > Arachnida > Araneae > Nephilidae > Trichonephila > Trichonephila clavata. The sequence continues at coordinate 5,815 of BMAO01004866.1, forward strand.
TTATCTTTCTGAAATATAAAGTGAAAAGAAATATCAGTTTTTTTCCACACGATATACGCTTTAAGAATTTATTTTCAACATATTTCTTACTAAGCATAAGCATTCATTTTCTTATTAGATAATAATGTATTTGCAAATTAATAAGAGTTCAAGCAATTCAAATAAATATTTTTATCGATTTTTTTATCATTTTAATTTTAAAACCGAAACTTACACACCTCATTTTGTTATTTACATTCTCTAGCATGCGAAAAATTGTAAATGTTTCGCTGAAAAACGGATATATTAATAATTGTGGGATTCCTTTCGAGTTTCTTTATATACAGAAATGCCAGTCCATTAGAATATGTGGAGATAATTTGAAGTCAAAGTTGAAAATTAATTTACTTGAAAAATTACAAATTTTTTTATACCATTAAACATCAGCTTCTTGAATTTTACCTTATTTAAAAATTTCAAAAAAATCTTGAATACCAAATCTTGTTTTTAGATTCAATATTTTGAAAATATTTTTCGTCATTTCAATATATTCGATAACATCTCAATCACATATTATCACTTCCACAAATAAAGTTCTGAAAAATCTAATAAGTCTTCAGATCTCCTTGGTAAAATAAATTTTACCATTAACAATATAATGAGTTTTATAATGGTAATTGTGATGTTTTTTCTATTTCTCTCATTAATTGGAGTAATTGAAATTTCCCCCATTTTATCAAATGGGTGCAGTTCTTAGAGAGTTAATGAAATTACAAAGAGTTTTTAATTTTTAGTTTCCAATTGGAGATTAATCCATGAATCAGTCACATTTTTGTTATATGTTATTAAAATTTGAATCCATGAAGCTCATTTCCAAATTACCTTCACAGTGTGATTTCATTTGAAGAATTTATGAAAGTTTCTACAATTTTCACTTAAAAAAGTTACTTAAAGATATTAATTACTTTCAACAAAATTGGATAAAATTGAAATCGGAAAACAAAATATGGACAATAAATATTTTTTTGAGTTTGGCTTTCTTTTAAAATAGCAGAAATAAAATTGAGAAAAAAATAAGAAAAGAATATTTTTATAAAAGAAAAAATAACATTTAAAAAAATATAAACATAATGTAATCTGTAAAGTAATAAAAATACTAAATTGTGTGTGATTACTTCTATGAATTAAAAATAATCCGTACTTTAAAAAAATAACAAACTGTGTGTTAGGAAATATTGCATAAAACTCGAATACAATCATAGTAATTTTGAAATTTTTCACTCCCAGCTGTAGGTGAATGAGTAAACCTTTATGCACAAAGACTATTGAAATATTTATCAGGAATGATTATTAAACTCTCTTAATGATCTAGAATTTGCCTAAACGAAGATTATAGAGTCATACAGAGTTTAACATCTAAACCAAGGGTGTCAAACTCATAGGCTAACTTGGGACAAGAAAATAAGGTTTAACTTGAGGTGGGCCGTAATATATATATATATATATATATAATCAAAAATTTCTCTACAAGAGAGAGATGAATTAACATGATTAAAACTGAAAAAAATTGTAATTGCAAGATAACCAGACAACAGAATTTAAAAAGAGATATGAAAAATTGAAATAACAGAGTTAAATATAAAAATATAAAAGAATGGATGCTACAGTATTATCAACCTTGCTGACTTAGGACAGCTTATATAGAAAAAAAATTTCTCTTAAAAAAATTTCTCTATATAAAAGTGGGGTTGAACATGTTTTTTGGCCAGCCAACCTTCCCCCTTTTCTGTTAATAATACCGAGCAAAAATCTATTGGAAATAATGGATAGGAAATCTAAATCCATTATGAGAAAAAGGTAACTTACCTAAAAATTGCATACAGAAATGCAGAGCCCACACTAAATCTGAGTACAAAAATAGGTTATTGCCAGATTCTGGACCCAAATACAAATTCAAAACAAAGCAATGGCTGAAAAGTAGCACTTAGCAAAAGTATGAAAAGAATAGAAATAATAAAATAATAATGTGAACATACTACCATTATCTTAGAGACTCTAAGATAATATAATTTAAAAGCTATAATAAATTTAAAAATAATTTTAAAATACATACATATAAATATATATATATATATATATATATATATATATATATTCATAGAAACATACTTATTTCGAATAATACACAAAAATAAACAAATATAAAAGAACACAAGAACATTTAATATTTACGCCCTGACACTGGACATCTCTTCTCTGCTAGAATATCTCCTATTTCGGGAGAAATTTAGTTGTTAAGGCTTACTTTCAAAACTGAACCAAGATGAGCGTCATTGATACTATTTCTAACCGGAGACGTATTCCCTTTTAAAACTGAAAATAACTGCTTCCATTGATAAGTACTTCAAAACATGGAAATAATTTCATATGTGAATTTCCGTGTGTGTCTAAACTTGCCTGGAAAATATTAGTAAAATTCGGGCACTAAAATGTGAGTTGCACTAAATCCCTATGACCTCCATTTGCATATGGCTGGTTTCCGCATCTATAATTATAGAGAAAATTGAAGAAATCAAACCAAACTTGTCTTCCAAAGAATTAAAATTTTAAATCTTGCATCAAATTCAGTTTTTTGGTTTGAAATTTTTCTCCGTATTTTTCATATACGATGCAGTATTTTCTAAACTTGATTTGTTCATGGTACTCGTCGGGAAGTGCGTCAAATATTCGTTTTTCAGTTGCCTTTCCCGAAGAATCAGCTTACGTTTGAATGTTTTAATTAAGAAACGTATTTGTAATAATCTGATCTTTTCCTTGTAATGATAAATTTAAATCACTTAATTGTTTGGTTTTACCAACCACAAAAGATAAATATTGCAACCAGATTGGACGTAAAAACAACCTTGTGACTTGATTTTTATGTTTTTAAAAACTGACATATTTCCTCTTTCAAATCCAAGAAAGGTTTGACAATCTTGGAGCCAGTAGGAAAAACCTGAATATGTGCAATCTAACTCATTTAAGAAAGCAATGAATTATCGCTGATTTAAGCCTCGAGATCTTATAAAATTTATATTTTTTTTTCATATATGACAAAACATTCCCAATATGTGTTACCATTGTGCATAGTACTCCTTGATGTATATTACAATGTTTATGATGAATTTAGAACCGTGTATTTAATTTAGTTTTTTTCGTAGCAATGCTACGGAGCCGTTGTTTTTCCCGGTCATTGAAAGATTACTACAGAGAAAGCTACAGAATTTATATAATTTTGACAGAGGAGGTTTGTAATTCTGCAGAAGTTCAAAAATATAATTAAACATATTTTGTCCTGTAGTAGTGCTACATCAGTATTATTTTTAATAATGCCTTAAAAATGGTAAAATCCATGTCGCAAGCACGAAGAAACACAGATAATTGAGCTATGTCACTAATGTCCGCACTCGCGTCACAAGCAATTCGAAAACTTTTGCGGCTAAGTCATTAACTCTTTCCGCAACTCTATTTCGAGACAAAGAAATCACTTAAATTGCCTTCAAATTTCCACGACAAATAATTTATCCAGCTTTCTTCATCTAATTCTCTTTAGCTTTGATTTTAACATATTCTAGTAATTATTATAGGTTATAATATTATCGTTTTACATTAATAAATTATGAGTTATGAGAAGTTAAACTTCTCTTGGCATTTCTTACTTTCTCTATGGCCTTGAGTATTGGCAAATATAGGTCAATCCTGCTTCCAAAGGCCAGGCGTTTGCTATAGTACTAATGTGGCTAATATACTTTTTACAATCTTGACTAGTTATCCTAGGTTTTTAACTATTTTGTGTATATTTATGTGAATTATATATATATAATATATATACATAATTTATACTCAAATCAACTATTTCTATAGCTAAACAATGGTAATTATTTAATATGACATCCTATTAATAATGTATATTTTCAGCTTTTCGTTCAACAACAAATTACTCTTAACTATTTAACCCATGAGCATTTAATCAACTTTTCTTAAAGCATTTTGATTATATTTTTAAATTTTTTCATCTATAAAATGTCAGTAACCTAACTTTTGACATATTTTATGTAATACTTATGCTTGCAAGCCGTGTTTACTTAACAATGGTATATTTAAAATAAATGTACAAGTTTTGTTTAATAATAGCAACAGAAAAAAATATTATGATTAAGAAACTTTTCTAAAATCGCATCTGTCTTATTTTTATATTCTGCGTCCGTTTGCTAATTTATTCTATATTATTATGCGCCGATTAATATTGTTCGCTACGAGTCGCGAGTTTGACACACCCCTGATCTAAATTATAAAAACAATTTAACAAAATTCTATAATTTTGAGATCTCTTTCGGACATCCTAAAAGTTCTTTAATGCTCTAAAAATATTTTTTTTTAAATAAAAAGTAAAAAAAACAATAAGAAAACATTTCTTGAATTAAACAACAAAAAGAAGGCAATGCAAAAAACCATATATTTGTTTCTTCTTTAAAAGAAACAGTTACCCTGGTGTCGAAAAGTAAAGCATAAATCGTAAAATGCAAAAAACATGGAGTAAATATTCGTAAAACTACTCCAAATTTCTTGCGGATATTAATTGGATGAAGAAGAAACATTGGACTTATGCAAAACTTTTCAGTCGAAACACCGGCGCATGTCGGAACGTGGAGAAACCGATTCACGCAAGGAAGAATCGTTGGATTGCTGGAATCCTCGCGATCACAAACCAAAGTGTTTTGAATTCTGAATGTGTACCAGTCTGTGATCTCAATACTGTGGCAGAGGTTTCAAAGAACGGGAGATGTTACCCAACAATCAGTATCAGGTCGACCAAGAGTCACAACCCCTTGCCAAGACCGATATCTGATAAGAAGTACGCGACGTCAGAGGGGCAGTACTGCCAGAGCACTGGGTTCGGTTCTCACAGTCGCCATAGGAATACGAATTTCGAGACGAACTGCTTACAGGAGACTCAATCATGCTGGTCTGTTTGCCAGAAGACCAGCAGTTTGCATTTCCATCACGTCTGCGCATAAAAGCGTTTGTTTGAACTGGAGTTTGAAACAACAACATTTGAGTGTGGGAGAGTGGACCAATGTGATGTTCAGTGACGAGTCCCGGTTTAGTCTGAGTAGTGATTCTCGGTGGGTAACGATATGGAGAGAACGTGGGACACGTTTTGAGCCAAGAAACATAACAGAAATACATCATTTTCCATCAGGGGGAGTAATGGTATGGGCAGGCATCATGATGGACGGCCGCAAAGACCTCCATTTCTTTGGCACTGGGTCTGTGACTGCTCAAAGATACAGAGACAAAGTTCTTGAGCCTTATGTTCGCTTGTTTCGAGGTGCTGTCGGTCCTGACTTCATATTCATGGATGATAATGCGCCATGTCACCGAGCGGTGCTGATTGATGATTTCCTCGAAACGGAAAACATCCAGCGCATGTCGTGGCCAGCGAACTTCTCTGATTTAAATCCTATCGAGCATGTATGGGATATGCTCGGGAGACAAATTACGGTCCTTTCGCACCCACCAAGTGCCATTACAGAACTGAAGAGAGCTCTCCAAGAAGCTTGGAACCGTTTGAGTCCACAACTCATTCATCATCTGATAGCAAGTATGGTAAATCGCTGTGCAGCGTGCCTGGCTGTCAGAGGTGACCACACGCCTTATTAATCTGCAGCATCAGTATTTTATTTAATGTTTTCTTTCATTTTTCTTTAAAGTGTGGATCCTTGCTATGCTCAGTTTTCTTTCAAAGTTTTACCTTTGGATAATAAATTAATTGTTATCATTATTTTGATTTGCTTCTTTATTTTATAACCATTTTACACTCGTATATCACGCTTCCAGCCATTCTGATTTTCAGTTCCTTCTTTATCAATTATGCTTAACTTTTGGACACCAGTGTATGTTGGCTCCAGAAGTTAACGGAAAAGCAACCAAAACTGTAAGTAGTTAGACGAACTGAATACTGAAAAAAAGAAAACTCTGTAATTGAGGCTATATGTTATACGTAAAAACATTTTAGAGCAGAGTTGTTTGACTAAAAGAACCTTTAGAGCTGTGTTTTCAAGGAAGCCCATTCCACACACACTTATAATACATATTTAAATATTATTTTTAGTAGAGCCACAAGAGATACTTAATGTAACCATTAGAAAGGTATTGTGTTTGTTAAAAAATTAATATGTTTTTTACATAATTTACTCATAAAAAATATTAATTTGAACTCAATCGTCACATTCCCATGCATTATATTTAGTAACCGTGGTAAGTGCTTTTGTATTTTTTTTTTTAACAAAAGCTGTTGAGAAGTCTAGGTCCGTTGAAGCTCTTTCTAAAGTCGAATTTCATATTCTGCATTATATTTGCTTTTATATTTTATTTTTGTAGCCACGCACATTGTGAAATATTTTCAGTTAAATACATTGCTCTGAATGGCGTTGAAATGTTTATAGTTGAGTGAAAAGTCCTGTGTATTTTACATGAATATGTAACGTAAAATTATGTTGATATATCATTACGTTTTTTTTATTCCCTTTCTTTCGTTATAGGCATTTTCCGCAAATGAAAAAAAATGTGTATTTTCCATTAGAAAACTGTTTAGTTTTGCAAAACTTTGTACAAGTGAGTTTGAAATTATCTCGGGGAATGCCGCATAATAATCAAAATAATATTCCCATTCTACATAAAGAAAAACGTTCTAATATCTTATTATATTGTGTGTGTATATATATATATATAATAAAGGTTAAAAAATATAAAAAAAGTTATGTGTATATTATTGTTTAGTTTTTTAATAAATGAGATTATCTGTAGATAGTTGTAGTTATGCAAACTCCGTAAAGAACAAAAATCCATTTTGCATGTCCTTTCATATTTTTTTTGTTTTTTCATTGTGACTTGTGGAACCCGGGGATTCCGTGGTATGAAGACCACTTATTTAGAGTAAGAAAAAAATAACTTCGTTGCTTTGAGTAAATAAATATGATTTGCAGTAACATAAAGATTTTCTTCTGTACTTATTGAGGTTTCAAGCTATTGCATATGTAATTGTTAGAAAGAGTTAATGGAAATTTCATTATTCACAAGGAAATAATGTATAGTTATTTCACATATTTATCTGAACATTATTAAAAGTATTTAGCTATTAGAAGTTAGGTTAGGAGCAGATATTACTGTATGAATTCTACTATTCCTTTTGAATTTATAAGAATTTTAATCCAGGAAGAGGCAAGCACTGATACTAACGTTTAATGGTTGCGCGGACCCTCAACTCAATCATTTCATTATAATTATTTTTATAGTACAGGGCAAAAACCATTATTACAGCGAATAATTTGAATGGGAAAAAACGTATTCTTATCTTCTTTTTTAAGGACTTTTCAACTTTTATTTGAAAATTTGGGGAAAAATATCATTTAAACTGAACCAAGAAGTTTCAAAAGTGCGTGACTTTTATAAAGGACAAAAAACACGGACACTTTTCACTAATATTACCAGAATGTTAATTGCAGAAAAACTTTAATATTTTGTTCAAGTTATCGTAGTTTTATTGTCCTTAGAAGATTGACAAATTATATGTTTAACTTTTTGTTTCTTGTGTCTTTTTTACAAGTTTCAATGTGTTTTTGGTACTCTTGTGACATATTTTTCCTCATGCATTTCTTGAGGCAGCCTTTGAATTTTTTCCTTTTAACTCAAACGTTCTATGTTCCTCGTTTTTCTCAAATTCACTTTCGTATCATGATTAATATCCAATATTTTATCAAGTTCTTCCCTTGTTTTATTAGTTTCAAGAATTTTATTTCCTTCTATAGAGATCACAGATGAACGTTTCTGTTATTATATTCTGTTCATTCACATTTATAGACTATTGTGAGTCGTACAACACAGTAATCAAAAACCCTAAGTTGTCCACAGGGGGGAAATATAGCTTTTCATAGAAAATATTTTAGAGCAAAAGAGGTCGCGTGGGGAACTTAGTCAAAACAAGTACCTTAAGAAAGATTGAAAAAAAAATGTGTGCCACTCCCAAAAAGGAGGGAGATATGTGACAAATACATGTTAGTTCTCATGAAGATTTTCATACAGGAGGATGCTGTCAAGGGCATTGGTAACAAGTAAACAGTTTTTCCAGAATTAACCATTTTATTAGCCTGGGGTGACTTTGTATCCCACGCCACCATTCCCTGGTTAAATCAAAATATTGCATAAATCTTCACATTTTCCTTTCAAATTCTTGAAGTAATGAAAGTTAATAATTTTTCTTAGTTTTTTTTTTCTTTCTAATTTCCACTGTAATTCCTTTATGTTTGTCTATTCTATGTGCATAGATCATTAACTTCCATGAAGAATTTCAAATTTTAAGTTTTGATAAAAAAAGCATTAGACATTTTTTCTCCTGCTTCACGAGAAATAAAAGTTATAACTATACATATTTCGTAGTTCAGTATGCATGTATTATCGCATAAGAAATATTTTACTATAGTATTCCTCATTTTCAACAATGGGTAAGTGACAAAATTTATCTTGGTGATAATATTTTACACATTCTTATAACACATGAAACATTTTTGGCACTCTTTGATATTTCACGTTACAGTTTCAAGTGACTTTAATGTAAAAATTTGTCCCACAGCTTCAGCTGTGCACACTTGACAAAACAAAATATTTTCAATATATGTACCATTATAAACAGTTAATAACAGTACTATGCCCAATGGTGGGTATAGCAAAATTTTATAATTTTAGAAAAGTTTTAGTAATATACGGCAACAATATACATTAAAGTAGCTTTTAACGCATACTATTACCTCTATTTTATAAAACCTTTGTTCCGATCACTATTCTTCTTATTATTGTAAAAACAGCGCTTATGCATACATATGGAAAAAAGGAGGTAAAAAAATCATATGGTTCAGAAGGAAAAAAAAATCTTGTATTTCAGAAAGAAAAAGATAGAATTTTTTTTATTCACTATCTTTTCAACAACAGATATTTTAAAAACTAAAATAAATAAATTCAAAGAGCCTCGAACAGAAAAAAAAATATCTGTTCAATAAGTTTATCTACTTATTATTCGAAAAAAGGGGAGTATTCCAAAATAAATACCTCACATCCAGTCAACCTTAGAAATATTTCAAAGAAATCCTAATAAAATAAAGATAACAATTTCAAATGAATCCGGTAACTAAAATAGATGTAAAATATTTACATGGAAATAAAATTTTAATATTATTACATTCCTTACTTGAAATTTCTTCTATACATCTTTCTAATTATTTTCTAATAATGGATAAAATATATTATTTTAAAAATAATAGTTGTGACTTAGAATAAAATTTGAAGTTACTTTGACAAACATTCTTTTCGCTCTAGAACGTTCTTTTTCAGAAAACTCTATTAAAGTCATAAGGCATTCTCGAAAATAATAGTAACAATAATACACCAGACATAGATGAAAATATAAAATCAAAATTTAGATTGGATGGATAATTATACGTATTTTTCACAATATGAACATAACTATACGCATATAAATTTAATTTTTGTATTTTATGTGTATTTGTATTACTTGTCTGAATGAAAATAATGCTGATAAATAATATCCGTCTGTTCACATATAGTTGAAATAGAATTGCTCAAAAATTGAGATAGAATCAGTAATCGTTATATTAACTTCACTATATAAAGATGCACGAGGACTATTGGCGATAAACCTCGCAATTTTGAGTCATGTTCAAGTGATGCGGATGACCAGTGGCGGACACAAGGTGGGTGTCCTGGGGATCTGGACTCCCCCCCCAAAGCCCTTCAATTTTTTCGATTGATGATAATCCTATGGATATATAACGTAAAATTTAATTAAGTACTGGTAATTTTTTTTTATTAATTGATGCTAATTATTAATTTAATAATTTATTTTTTGCTTTTTTTTGTTAACAAAATCTGAAGAACCAATTGATGAAGTCTTGAGGTATGATACGAGTTGGGGGACTTTGGACCATGGACTCCCCCCTTGAAAATGTTTGTGTGCGTTACTGCGGATGACAATTCAGGTTCGTCATTCACCCCGTCTCCTGCAACACCACATCAATAGGAAGTCGTTTGTTTATCAACGGATTTAATGAGCATCGGTCCCTTCTATTCAAAAGGTCTTCGGTGCTGGGCTCAAACTCATCACACGTCAGCCTTGAGTCCACGACCTTGACTACTGGGCTACAGCGGCCACTTCATAAGACAAATAATGATAGAATGATGATTTAGAAGTGCGCACTACAAATCAGAGGAATTAAACTTTAATTTAGAAACTTGACACAAATTTGAAGGTTATAAGAGAAATAAGTAGACCCAAATACAAAACTACCACGCTATTGCGGGTTCTAGAGAATGTTTCAGGTTTAGAAATATAATTTAAAATTAAACGCGGCACACATATTAAGAGTAAATTGTTCATATGAGTACAAAAATAACTGAATGATCAAAGATAAAGATATCAAATAACTGATAAGTTTAAAATTTACACAATTAGTTGAAAAAAATATAAATAGATAAGTATCACAATCAAGTAATCAGAAAATCAAAAACATATCTAAAATATCCGACACGTAAAATTAATGAATATAAAATGAAAGAAAATAAAAAAAGGATCTAAATGGAAGGTGGGCGTAACCTTACAAAATTGACGGGCTATTATATACTGTTATAGCCTCATCTTAATAAAGAGTTTGAAATTAATTTAATTTTTTGAAAAAAATATTTAAAAAAAAGACAAAAAAATGGAAAAGTTTTGAAATGAACTTTAAGAAAAGATTATACAAAAAGTCAATAGTAATTTATTTATTTTATTTTTGTGAGTTTAGGAAATAGTATATTCATGATCTAAACAGTAATAAAAAAACATTTTTTTAATTATTGTTTTTGTCTGTATTATCAGTAACTAGATCTCATTACTTCTTTCTAAACAATTAAGTATAATATTTAGATAAATTAAGGTGTCATACTGCTAATCTAAATAAAAATCTCAAAAAACAAAACAAAATAATCCTCTTTAACTATATATATTATGTTACAAAACATTCTCTTTAGTTTTCTGACAGGACACAGGGTCGCAAGGGTACATGAGGTCGCATCTCTATCAAATTTGCATCGCCGACTTACCTTTCTGTGACTGTGGTCTGCTTATGACAGCAGAACATTTGGACATATGTCCTGCACTAAAAGGATTTAATTGTGTTGTCGAAAGATATTGGAGAGCAAGTGCACTAATGGTATAGGTGCTATTTGTAATGTGTGGCATTTGTAGAAGGAATAAAAAGTTTTCAAAACGCGATTATAAGAATTTAATTGTAACACCCCCTGACCCCCCTCCAAAAAGCTGTTTTTTTGTGTCATAATTGGTTTTTATTAAATTGGAATACTCTAAGTATAAATTAAAATTAAGTGTATACATTTTATAGTTTGGTATCTTCTGTTACCAGGTTGAACTCCATGATTATAAAAAACATCAATGCCGTATTTATTAGAGAAGATATGTCTTTGTCTCTTTGCTTGCGATAAACTAAGATAAACTATTGCAAAATCCTCAAAAATTCAGTTTGACAGCTGTATCTTTTGCCAGAGCTGTAGATCATTTTGCTGTACGAGACGTTACACGGATTTCACCAAACAAGGAGGTAGATCTACTTAGTACTCTCATGGGCCGGCCCTTTTAAAACTGCCTTTAACGGTGAGATAGCTGTCATTCACCTAACCCTTTTACAACTACAGACTGAGTTAGAACATTTTTCAAAGGTTTTTCTTTTATGGGACTCCTGAACCGCCCTTCAAGTAATTGTCTAACAAAGAGATTCTCGTTCCTTAGCTGTCGATTACTGTTTCCATCTTCTCAATTGTCTTGCCGGTAACAGCAAAAGAAGGTTATTATTCAATGGACTCCTGCCCATTTTGCAGTTTAGGGTAATGTGCAATCCATAATTATTTGGATAAAAAAGGAGCCTCAATCCTCCAAACTTTACAATCTCGTCTCACCTAAGACTCAATAAGGTAAATTGTCAAGAAGAAATTCAGTTGCTACATTCCCAGGAACTCACTTCCAGAAAAAGAAGTAAACCATGGCTTCAACGGATTTGTGAAGTACCCGAATGGCAATGAAAGAAATTCTTAGCGATGTTTCGTGTTATTTCTGGCCATGACTGTCTCCGCTAGCAGCTCCATCGCATCAATGTCGTATCACACTCCCTATGCAATCTCAGAGAGGATATGGACCTCTTGCACCTCTGTAAAAAAAGTTCCCTGCTTTTCTTCGCATTTCAATTTGCGAGCGATATTGGGTGGCAAGGACTACCCTGAGATTGTAGATTTTTGGCGTCATTTGTTCCTTGCGTTTTGTTTGTTATGATGCTCAATTGTGTGCCTTGTAACTTACCATTTAAAATTTAAAAAAATGTTTATAGTTTTACTAAAATACTTAAATCATTTATGCGTTTTGAAATAAAATTTTATCCTATGGATTTTATACATACTATGCATTTGTACAAACAATATTATTTACTTTTAATTATATACATTTATGCATCTATATATAAAATTCACCTATACAGATACTTTTTATCTGACTCACCTTGTAAAAGCACTTAATTTGTTAATAATAATAATAATCATATATAGATATCAAGTTTTCCTTTAATACAAGTCCAACAATTCATGAACCTCAGCAAAAAAAATATCAGATAAAGGTTCAAAGAATATTTAAACCTTGAAGAAATTTCTAAAAACTATAACGATTCTATTTTCAATCCACACCGATAAGGAAAATAAAAGAAATCAAAGTCATAACTGACAAAGTACTAGACTGAAATTAGAATAAAATAGGAAATAAAATGGGGATTTCTATTTTTTTTAAACTTTATTCCTTCTTTTGGAATTATATATTAAATAAAAAAAAGAAATTAAGAATTGTTAGATTAATCTTTCCATTACCGCCTGAAGTGCTTTGAAGACCAATGTTAAAATAATGAAACAGACTACTTTACGACTAATCATTAAAATGATATTGTTTCAGAAAAAAAGTTAGATCTTGTTAAAAAGCTATATATTTTTCTAAAATATGAAATCTTTTTACAGAATGTAAATTAATATATTTTTGATGTGTATCGCAAGCAATTTCGTTAAAATATCATTATATACTTGTTTAATTTTATCATTTTATTTTTTGACCTAAAGTAAAAAAAAAATTTTGCACATTCATATAACAATTTGTTTTTAGTAATTGGTAATATCATAACTAATAAATTTTTTGTACGGAGAAAAAAAAATAAAAAATACACATTATTTCAATTTAAAAAAAGCATAATTTTAAGAACTGTTTAACATTTAGATTTAATTAATTGGCATATATCTAATTTATATGTAAAAAAAATAAATATATATGCATGAATACGAAAATCATACTTTTTATAAAACTATAATTAAAGTGCTTCTAAAATTTATAAATCAAGCAGTTCTCCTTAAAATATTGCTTATTACAAAAGATATATTCTTGCTTGCCTGTAAAATATCTTTCCCATCAGCGGGTTAGAATTGCATTTTTATTTATTCTAAAAGACGTAAATTTGAAAAGAAAAGTTATATTTTGTCTAATTTCCTCTGCCTTTTAAATACTAATCGCAGGAATTTTAATTATGTTAATTTCTTAAAGATACACACACACACATATATATATATAGATATAGATATAGATATAGATATAGATATATACTCTCTGTATGTCTCACTTTATGTTTTTCTAAATCATTGAAAATGCTATGTTAGTATATTACTCATTCTTCAGACCTTGAATTTTGATACTTTATTGGTGATTCCAAGAAATACTAGATCATTGTTTTCATGCACCATAGTAATATGAGTTAATATTCCCTAAACAACGATGCCATTTCTATAAACAACTAGTTATTCTATTCACCTAGACACGTGACTGTATTTTTTATTATGCGTTATTCAAGTTTCTTGTTTATAAATACTTGGTATTTGAATAATTCTCGAATAAATGATGTGATCACGATCAAGACTTTTTAATTTTTCGGTCACGACCACTTATCACTTCTAATCAAGATGTAAATTTTTCTCTGGTGCGTGTGTGTGTACTGGGTGGTCCAGAAGTAGTTGGACAGTAAATGACAACATTTATTCTAAACTTACAAATGCCGTTGCTTTTATTAACACATCTATTACATTGTCAATTAATTTTTATTGTGAACAATAATGTATAAGCTTTTAATTTTTATCAAAGCAGATGCTCAAATTGTTTAACATCACGATTTACACAGCTTTGAAGTTTGCCCCTTAAGCGTCAACAAACATTTTTGCTCTAGTCTCTTTAGGTATTAATTTCTTGAAATACATCTCTTATGTAATTTTTCAAATCACTAAACCTTATTGGTTTTCAACTATATAATTCTCCTTTAGTACTCTCCAAAGAAAAAAAGTTCATTGGGGTCAAGTCTGATAAACATGCTGGTCAATCATTTTTTTCAGGAAATGTTTGTTCAAGATATTCACTGACTACTCATGAGTAATGTGGAAGAGCCCCATCTTGTGTGTTGGGAAAAAAGTTATGTGAAAAAAAGCTGTTGCTGTAACTAGAGAACAACTTGATTCATATTTATCTCCTAAGATTGTTCCATGAAAAATATTGGTCCAAAGACACCTGAACCTGAAATACAACCCTAAACATTGACGCCAAGCTGATTTAGTTGTTCCTCTAATGTCAAATGCATGCTCTCACCATACCAGTAAATGCAATTATGTCTGTTAATATGACCGGATAATATGAAATAATCTATCACTCTTTATAGTGTTATCTAAAATTGCTGGACTTTCTTTAATTTCATTCAATTTTATCTCACTAAATTGCATCCGGGTGTCCTAGTCATCCTCAAAAAAGCCTTGAATTTACCGTGGACGATAAACTTTCAAACCAAAAGATTTAAGGATTTTCAGGATAGATGCCCTTGAAATGCTCCATTTCAAAGAGGATCCTCTGGTGAATTTTGTTGAACTCTGAACAAATGTTTCGGCTACAAGTTGCTTGTTATCTTCATTGCAGACTATTTTGGGTCAACCAGTTTTTGGATCATTGAGGATTAGGAGAAAGAGGCATCGGAATTTTATACAACGCGGTAAATTGTTTGTTTCTTTGAAGCTGGAGTAAAAACTGTTTCAATCTAATTTACTTTAACGGTTTCCCATTTTGAGATTTCAAGTACACTTTTCACACCCATTTATTTCTTTTGTATTTAAATTATTTTACATTAGATTAATTGAGTTATCTAAGAAAATCGGATTCAATTTAAATAATTTTAATAAAGTCATCAATAATATAGTTTAAAGAACATAGTTATAATGAACAGACATGTAATTATTTTACCAATGCATAAATCTGTCCACATATTGTCTATCTACTTTTGGACTACCCTGTCCAAACCAAACATAAGTTACCTACGAAATCTTCAGGAATTTTCAAAATATATATTGTCAGAAATCTCTTCTGGTCTCATTTATTTCAGAAACATGCGTAGTTTTTCTCTCATTCTCTTTTTTAATGCATAAGGAAGGAAATTGAATAAGTTGCATACGCATAAATTTCTTGTAGAGAATCTTTAACTACTTTGAAATTATAACTTAGTATAGAAAGGTACTTTGAATGGAAATAACAAGCGATATGTCATTTTCTTTTCTAAAAAATGAAGAGGGAAAGAAAAAAACATGTACTTCCCTGAAAAAATAATTAAAAAAATTTAATTCAGAAAAATGAAACTGCCTTATACATAATGGCTAACTGAAAATTAATCCAGGGGACAAACAAAAATCTAAAGAGATAATAAAGAAAATTAGCACAAAAACTTTATAGACTTTAAG
This sequence comes from Trichonephila clavata, assembly GCA_019973975.1. Taxonomy (NCBI): domain Eukaryota; kingdom Metazoa; phylum Arthropoda; class Arachnida; order Araneae; family Nephilidae; genus Trichonephila; species Trichonephila clavata. Next base: position 21,745 of record BMAO01004866.1, read on the forward strand.
CCTATTGAATTTTAATAAATCGTAAGACTATCTCTTTTGTAAAAAAAATACCATAAATATTTTTAAACATGTCCTGTAAAACAAAAATGTTAAGGAATTTTTTTTAAAAAAAATTAAATATACAAAAAAATTTTTTTTGCATTTAATCACACTTAAAATATTAAAAGAAATAGCAGGTGTTTCATACATCGTGTGTAAAATTTAAACAAAATAAAAACCAAAAAACATGTTAAAAATTAAGAAAACTTTGGACTCCTTATATATTTTAGATACACAATAAATATACTTTTACTGAATATATATAGGCTGCGTTGGGCCAATTAATGTTAGAATAATTAGATACCGTACTTTAGAATAATTAGATACCTCGTTTCTCAAAACGCCCCCACCCCCTCCCCTAAGGAGGCGTGACAACTCTACAAGGGGAGTGCGAGTATATCGAAAAATTAAAAGAAATTATTTAAAAAATTGTTAATTTACTGAAAGGAAACAAAACAAAATACAGTCTGACATAATAAATAATAAAATACACATTTACACTGATATAATATACTTATAAATTTGTCACTACTGTACCATGTATTTGATAATAAATTTATCAATTTTTAATGAAAGACTTTGTTTAATAATTAACACTGACTCCCATGGGATTGTCATTTACAAAAATTATATTTAAATTTTAATATTTATCTTGGTAATTTTTGAGGTTATGGTGTGAATTATTACACCATGATTAAATATATTATAATTATATTATGACGGATCCATACGAGACTGTACTAATACTTTGGGGACTTTTCTGGGGGGAAATATTTCTATTCGTGATTATGTAAACGGATTATATTATATAAATTCTGTTTTCGTGAGTTTGAGCAGTTGGCAAGAAGGAGCTAGCAAAGAGATTGCGAGTTAGTTTGTTATTTGAATATTGAAAGAGATAGGGGAATTATTAGGTCTTGGAGTTGTCCAGGAAAACGGATTACACCAGTGGATCCAAAGACATCGATCAATCCCGACAAAGATCACCAGCAAGATTCAAGTGCATGCTCCACTGCATAAAAAGTACAGGTATCTCGGGCTTGTTTATTTAGAAGTTAGCTTATTAGTGTGCGACGTAGTTTATATTGAGCGTATTTAAGCTATTTTAGATTCAGTTGAGGGTATATAGTAGTATCTCCGTGTTATAGAATCTCACCTCCACGCTCTAGTATTTGATAGCCTATCTTAATTAGATTGTTATTGTGTATGATTGATATTTTAGTAACAATAAATTAATTAGATTGAAATCATGTCTGTTGCTCATTCAGTTTCTCCCACACACCTAGTGGGGTTTACAGGTAGACAAGGGGTTTCAGAGGCTAGCAGGAATCGACAGGCATTACAAGTTTACATCCATTTTAGAAGATGAAAATATTAAACATCTCTTTTCTGCTCAATCCGTTACTATATTATTATTTCCCTAGCTGGTTTTACAGTTCTAAGGCAATTCATTATATCCATCATCAGATTCTTTCATTGTCAGATACAACAGGATAAAAGAGTACTAATCTACTAATCTGACAAATAGAACTATACTCCTAACGAATTTCTCGTTGAAAGAGGAACAACATACCCAAGCTCAACTGCCTTCCTTCATCCATCAACAGCTGTTACTATACAGTTTATAATTAAAGTCATATTGTAGCTGTAGTATCAAATTATATTATTGTTGCATTCGAAACAATGTTATTGTAGGGGGGGCGATAAAAATTATGAAAGAAAATTGGATCGCAAATACTGAAAGTTTAAGAAGCACTGTTTTATGTTATTTTGTTAGCAAAATGCTTATAAATAATGTTACACATATGGCTATTTTTTTTTCAATACTTTCTCTACGTTGAGTTGAGTTTTAATATTGTTATGTATCTTCAGTAGTATTTTATACTGGAATGCGTATTGTTTTGATATTTTGTTAATTCATCGTATTTTTGTCATTTTTATATTATTCAAGAATTTATGATTTTTAAATTATTATTTTTTATAAATTATTTTGTTTTATTCTAGACTCTTTCATTGTATGTTTTATTTTCTTTTTTCCATTATTTCTTATTTTCTTTTTTTCATTTTTGATTAATTTTGTTATATTTCTTTTTTAACTTTGATTAATTTTGTTATAATTCTTGTTTTTTTTTCCATTTTTGATGAATTTTGTTATGTTTCTTTCTTTTTTTTTTTGATTACTTGTATTATAGTTTTTCATTTTTGATGAATTTTGTTACATTTCTTTTTTATTTTTAATTAATTTTATTATAGTTTTTCATTTTTGATTAATTTTGGTATAGTTTATCTTTTTTGATTAATTTTGTTATAGTTTTTCATTTTTGATTAAATTGTTTATATTTCTTTGGTCTCATGTCTTTTGAATTTATTCCTTCTACTTGATAAAATTTATTTCTGAGGATTATTAGTACTCCAAATACTTTTTAGTCCGGTAAAATAATTGCTTTAATGTCCTTTTAATTATATTTCACTCACATTACTTATTCTTGATTAATAATGATTGTATTTAAAAATATTTTTTAATTGACTAGCAACTAGATAACTTTTATAGCAGATCTGTGCTCGGTGATACATTATCATGAAATATGTATTATCAATAGAAAGCTGTAACCTTTGCTATAAAATTATCTGTATAAAACGTCATCAAAAAGTTTAAATTAGTATTAAAACTTGATTGAGGTAAAAACTTTATTTTAATTTATATATTATTCTTAACAATTTACTGCATAGAAGCTATTTAGTGTTATGATTATTTCCAAACGTTTCATGAATTTTTGAAGACATCCTTAGAATTCAGCAGATTGTGTGAAAAATCCTTGTTCCATTACTAGAATAACGTCATTAGGTTTGTAGTATATCAAACCTCACAATGGGGCTTTGAGTGTTGTGAAATTTTTTTGGAGCAAAATCGGAATAGTAGGAATAGTATCACGCCTTTTCCTCTTCAGAATATCACGCAGTAAAATAAGTAGTGCACACTAATAGACACTATACTTATCCATTCTTTCTCGAGGTATTTTAAAAACATAACTACAAGAAACTCACTGAAAAAAAACTTCAAGGCAATTTTGCTGACAATGGCATTATTGCTTTAATTGGAAGATGCAAATCACAGTTCACCCAATCCTTCCTCATCTATTTGGTAGCTTTATCTTATTAAGAGATCTAAAATTTATGCATAATTACAATGTGATACGAAAACATCTATCCATTCTCCAAAATATTCAACACTTTCTGAAGTATTTGATTCTAAAAAGGACTCAGTGATCATAGAATGCACGAGCAGTAATCATAAATAACGAGTCATAACTCAAAACGTATTCATAAATTAAGAAATATTTTAATACATTCCCTAAAACAACAATATAAATTCCAAGTTCCGAAAGTTTCATAGACATAAATTTATAATATTTTAAGTTATCAGACAGATTTCGAATTTTAAATGCCCACTTCTGGTAAATTAAAGACCCACTTCCGGTTTTTCTAATTTTATAAAATTGATTGCAACTTGGCTTTTAGGTAACAAGAATTCATTTAAGTTATGTTTTGTAAAGCCAAAAGACAGATGTAGTCAACAAAAAAATTTAAAAAATATGTTTTAACCAAATTTGGCCATTTGAACGCGCGTTTGGATACTTTAATCTACAATTAAGTGTTGAAATGAGATAAATTAACATTAACAATAGTAATTTTTTCAACATTAGGTAAATGGAAATAAATTAAAAATAAGAGTTCATTTTAGCAGCAAACCTCGGTTATTTATTCACAAACACTTCAGATATTCGACTTTCGACATACGCGAATTGGTAAGAAACGATTTCTGAGGCAGTATTGCGTCATCTCTCTTACTTTAAAATGTGTCAATTTTCGAAAACATAAATTTATGGTTAAAATGATATATTCCGTTAGATCAAAGTTAGGCCGTTAGTTTCAGATTCCCTCAAACCGTAGGGCTCAGCCCCTAGGAGGGCACCATGGCCCAAAGTGGTGGGTGCAAGCATATCGAAACGGTGAAAATAAAAGATGTAAAAAAAAACATTAATTTATTAAAGGAAAGCAAAACAAAAAAAATTCTGATGTAATAAAAAATAAAATACCCTACCAACTTATATACTTATAGATGTATCAGTAAATTCATCAATATTAAAGTAAGAACAATTTTAATAATTAATAGTGACTCTCCCATAAGCTTGCCTTGCTGAGCAAAATTGTTTCAAAGGAAGACGCTCACTTAATTCTGATAGGTTACCCAGACGTTTATACAGATAATCCGCGAGAATGCCCGTTGTGATTGGTGTAAAATAGAGAGCAACAGAGACTGGACTATTTTCTAAAGTTATAGAATGGAAAAGTAACATAATACTGATCCTATTACTTAAATGTAACTTACTTAAAATATCTATTACTTAAAAGAAACACATATACAATTTAAAAATTTTGATACCTTCACAGCTTATAATTAAGATCGTTTTGTATCTTTAGTGTTAAATATATTATTACTTTATTTAATACATAATTATTGTATGGAGAGGCGCGAAGAAAATTCTGATTGAAAATTGGTTCGCATATGTTGAAAATTCGATAAGTATTGCGTTAGGCATGAAAGCTAAAAGAACTAATTATCATAGGATATTTTGAAAGGTTTAAGAAAATTCCTCGAAAGAAAATTTAAATGAAGAATTATATTACATATATATAGATAGCTAAATATGTATATATTTGTGTGTACTTCATTTCATACATTTATTGTGCTGCTTAACTATAAAATAGTTTTTAATCAAATTTTTCTTTCGTAGTACTATTATCCCCTTAACAGTAAAAACCGAAAGATGTTTCAGGCAAGTCAATTGTTACAAATTTAGAATGCCTATACTGACCTCAGTCAACAGAGGAATTTCAATTCCATGAAGCCTGTGCTGAGTTCGTTTTCATTTTGCAAATACTTAAAGGAATTGAATTCTCTATTCTTACAAAGATATGATGTTAGGCATTTGCTTATTTAAAAAGTGTGAGAGATTTGAGTATGCAAAGAGTTGCACAGGCATAATTTTTGTGTAAGATATATTTTGTAAGATCTTATGAAATTTATTTATTCAAAATCAGTTTATTTATTATTATTTTGTTACATTTAATTTTGAACTAACTATTCACCTATTTAATTTGTTTTGATATTATGAAGGAATTCCGCGGAAAATTCACTGTATTTTACTACTTTCTCACAAATGTATCAAAATATTCAGAGTAATAAACATGTTATAGGTAACTTCTTGTTATATAAAAATGTCATTAAATGAATAAATATTTAATATACGTTTTATGGTAATAGTAAAAACAAGTTAATACCTCATTTTGTCCAAAATTTTGCTAGCAAATAGCACAGATGGTTAAGCAACGCATATTATTTATATTCAGCAGAAAATCCAGATCAGAATAGGAGTTCTAGATATAACAGATTTATCGATACTATTTATAGAAGTATTATGGTGAAACGTGTGTTTTATACGAGCTGTTTGCTTCTTTCTGAGTTCACTTACTTTGTAAAAAATGTAGATACGATTTGACAGATCTATGGAGCTAAGATAATATGTCCATTTAAGTTCAAAGACCATTTGAATAAATAAAAAAAAAATTAAAAACCCCGTAGAAATCAGGAAAATGCAACTGTTATTTATGAAGATCATTTCCTTATTCGCTATTATTTATAAAGGTAAAATGTATTTCAGAAACATATTTATATGATTAGAAGGCAATTTTTAACATTATGTTTTTTTACTCTTTAGCTCTGTTTATGGATAACGGGGAAAAAAGCGTAATAATATTTATATTTTTTTTTTCATTTAGATATACACTGGTGTCCAAAAGTTAAGCATAAATCGTAAAATGGGAAAAACATGGAGTAAATATTCGTAAAATTATTCCAAATTTCTTGCGGATATTGATTGGGTGAAGATGAAACATTGGGTTTATGCAAAACTTTTCAGTCGACTACGTCCTGCGCGAAACATCGGTGCATGTCGGAACGCGCAGAAACCGATCCACGCAGCATAGGCAGTTCATACACGTTTCGTGCAACTGCTGTGCGAAGGAACGTTGTTAACCATCAAGCAAGGTGAATGATGGCACAAAGACGCCGATTGGACATATTTACGAAATGAAGAATCGTTGGAATGCTAGAAACCTCACTATCACATACCGAAGTGTCTCGAATTCTGAAGGTGGACCAGTCTGTGATCTCAAGACTGTGGCAGAGGTTTCAAAGAACGGGAGATGTTACCCGACAACCAGTATCAGGTCGACCAAGAACCACAACTCCTCGCCAAAACCTATATCTGGTAATAAGTGCGCGACGTAAGAGGGGCAGTACAGCCAGAGCACTGGGTTCGGCGCTCACAGTCACCACATGAATACAAATTTTTAGACAAACTGTTTACAGGAGACTTTAGCAAGTTTCTTTTTTAAAATGTTAACGAGAAACTGCTTTTGAAGTATATCAGGACTAGAATATTAGATAAAAACGGGGTCTGGCAAATAGTGATAATCATTGAGTGTTCATTTAGTAGATGGAATGGAGACTTCCTTGCATTGTGAATGCAAACACAACGGTAAGAGTACACAAATTGCAGCCAGTCTTAATCGACAATTGTCTCCAATTACCCTTGTCTGCAGTGCTTGCCAAACCAAATAATATTAAAGGCCACAAAAGCAGTTTTCCTGTCGGTTTCATCGCTGACAGATATTCCAAGGAACTAATTACTTAATGTTTACACACAATTAGATATTTAACCCATTAACACAAACTTATTTTGAAAGTAACGGCACAATAAATCAGTTTTTTTTATTTAAGAAAACATATTTCAGAACATTTTTTTGGCTAAAAAAATAAAATACTAAATCAAGCAAAATGTTTGTTTCAATTTTTTAATTTTGATCCCATTACAGATAAGAACGGTATATTGCAATCTTGCACGTACATCGACTTTTGTTCTAATTTTTTTTAAATTGCTTTTTCCAAAAATAATTTTTTTAGAGTTAAAAATACCAATTTATACTTTTTCAACATAAATAATAAAAATAGCAGCATTTGTTTAAAAAAAATATTCAAATTTTTGTCTCATATATCTTCAGACAAGGTGCAGCAAATAGCGCAACATTGCTATCATAACACCTTTTATCGACCCTCTTTGTTATTCTTGTTCCCTTAGCACAACACACAGCTCACTATTTTGGGGGAGCTCTATTTTTGATGTTGATGGAACAAAACTGGGAAAATGACGTTCTGTTAGTCGTAGAATTCCAGCAGATTTTGGTCTACCCAACATATTTTTATATTTATAACTGTATAATAATTTTGTATAAGTATTTCTACCTATTGGTTTCTGACATCAAAAATTTTTCATCTCATTTTTTATATGCTAAACAGGCGTTCCAAATGTTGATATCTAGCAAATTAACCGGTAAGAAGGCGCGCACTCAATACTAACGTTAATGGTCATGCAGGGTGACGGAATCACCCTAATCTTTCTTTTATTATTGTGTTTATTGTATACGATAAAAATCGCAATTCGAGAGAATAATCTAATGAAGAGAAAGTATAGTTACCCATTGTTAAGAACATTTTAAATTTTATTTTTGATAATTTGAGAAAAAAGTCGTATCAAACTGAGCTAAAATGTTTCATATCTGTGTTACTTTAATAAATGACACAAATCACACACACACACACATAGGCACTATTTATTTACATTAAAGAATGATTTTTGCAAACAAAACTCTCATGTTTTGTTCCAGTTATTGTAACTGTATTTTAACTTTATATTTAACAAATAGATTGCTGAACTTTACCAAGCTTGTATTTTTTGACAGAGTGCAGTGTGTCTTGTGCAGCATTTGTGAATTCATATTTTTCTTGATGGAGTTTTTCTTTCAGTTCAAACGTTTAATGCCCATCACTTTTCTGATATTTACATTCGCAATCATGAGTAAGATGCATTATTTTTATCAAGTTCTTCCCTTGCTTAATTACAACTTCATCTACACTCATGTCCATAAATTAAGGATAATGAAGTTCAGGCAAAGAAAGAGACAGAAGCAAAACAAATTTGACTTATTTGTAAAGTCTATTTATTAAACAAAAGGTCAAGAGCAAAAAAGATGCTATATGTTTGACAAAATTAATAAAAATTGCGATTTTTACTCCCTGAAGCAAATTTCAAAAAATAACCTATTTACAAAAAACAGTATGACATGGTTAGTATGATAATTAATACGGAGTATGTCTCCCAGACGATTCAATACAGTCCTTACAACGCCTACGCATGCTGAGTATCAAATTATCAATCTGATCTTGGGGAATACTACACCACTCATCAAGCAATGTCTTCCGAAGTTCCGGTAGACAGGTGGGAACGGGTTGACGGGTTGCAATTCGTCGGTCAAGCATATCCCGCACATGCTCTATTGGATTCAAGTAATGTGAGTAAGCTGGCCAATCCATACGGGTGATATCCTCTGATTGAAGGCATTCGTCTGTAATGTTTTTACGGTGAGGACGGGCGTTGTCATCCATAAACAGAAATTCAGCACCCATGGCGCCCGAAACAAACGTACATGTTGTTGCAGAATGACATCCCGATAGATATGGCCTGTCATCGTTACATTTTGAACACGCAGGTCAGTTCTGGAACCAAGAATAATTCCTCCCCAAACGAGCCATCCTGCACCACCGTAACGGTGTTCTCTTGGTGGTAACGGGTACCTGGCGCTCTCCATATGAATGTCCAGCGACAATCAGACTGTGTAAACTAAACCTGGACTCGTCGGAAAACATCACACAAGACATGTTGTGGTGTCCACAATGCATGTTCTATACTCCAGGTTAATCGCAGGCGACAGTGAGTTGCGGTAAGGGGAACACGACAGGCCTACGAGCATGTAGACCAATGTGCCCTAAGCGTCTGTACACGGTCTGCCTTGAAACTGTCGTACCGGTTGCTGAAGAGAGCTGACGAGACAGGTCTGATGCTGTGCTCCGTCTGTTTCTTTTGGCAGTAACTGCCAAATACCGGTCCTCATTCGGCGTTGTAACGAGGGGGCAACCTGTGCTGTAACATCTATTCACATTGCCATCATCTTGGAATCGTTGCCAAAGCCTGGAGATGACACTCTGAGTGATTCTAAGTTCCTTGGATACTTCCACCTGGGTACGTCCACATTCCAGTCGTCCGATAATTCTACCAGGTAAAAAATCATCCAAATGCTTCCTTTGTTCCATAACTATGCGGTTATTGCACTGAAAGGCTTTTAAAGTGCGTGTGAACTATTTTACTTCTTTGCCACCATTCCTTATAGACCCTCTCTTACACTCTCGTCATTGTGGCGTACTATCCACGCCATCTGGTGGTTTCCTCTAATTTGGATATTCTTCTTCAAGATGTGTGTGATAATTTTACAGGTGAAATTTTTCTTTTAGAATTCAATTTCTGTGTGATTCTGAATTATCCTTAATATATAGACATGAGTGTAATAGAGATTATAAATACCCATTTCTTTTTTCATTTTCTGTATATTTGCTTTTTTAAACCACTATGAACAGTACAACACAGCAATCAAAACCACTAAGTTGCTTACAGGGGAAAATGTAGCCTGTTCATAGAAAATAATTTTGTAACAAAAGTAGTCGTGCGGGAAACTCAGTTAACCCAAGTACCTGATGATTGTAAAAAAGGTATTACATGCTTAAAAACAACAGACATTTATGGCAAATATATTTTAGTTCCCCTGAAGACCGTCATATAGAAGGGTAGTGGCTAGATTATTTTTAACAAATAATCAGTTTATCCAGAATTAAAGATTTCGCGAACCTGGGGTAACTCTGTACTCCGCGCGACTACTGTCGGGTTAAAGAAAGATTTTTTTTCATTACATTTATCTAAAATTACTATCAACATAAACTAAATTTACGAAATCTCGACGAAGGATCGTGGTCAGTCACACGAGTAAAGACAGCAATCGCTTATATTGGCGAATGTGAAAATTACAGCAGCATAAAATACAACTCCACACGAATTATCTTGATTGTGCACCGTTTTGCCATTTTAGTGCTATCAAATTAACTCGTTCGCGCATGTTAAGGAGTTAATAACAGGCATTTATTAGAATCTTATTTGTATAATTAAATACATTGAATTACAATATGCTCATAAGGAAGTAATATATAAACACCTATTAATCCTTATGTATTTAAATAATCAAATTCATTAGTCAATTCCCTATTTTCATGTTCCCTATTTGTGAAAGGTACTTTGCAATATTCTAGGAAATTAAATAACAGGCGAAATAATTACCACTATAATTAGTTACACGTTACTAATTATACGGAAAATAGAACTTTTGAAAATAATTCCTACAGTAAGTAATCACCACCACGAAATTAAACTTACTTTCAAGTTTAAACATGTTTGTCATCACTAATGATAGTACTACATGGATATTAAAGTAAAAAGACATTTAGTTCTGGAGCTCTCAAAAGCAGGTGTTTCGGTAATGTTCGAGAATTCATCTCGCTCATACACACCATCACTGGTGAAAGAAATCTTTAAAATCAGATGAACAAGAAGGAAATCTTGTCTTTTCCAGACTTTGGTATAAAATACTCCTATCATTAACGGAAAAAGAACTGTTTTCAGTTGCTTTAGAGTATTAGTATAAGTTTAAAATACAAAATAATTAAATTAGTTAAAAAATATGTTGAATTTTGAAATTTGAGAAGTACATAAAAAATATTTACGATTACTAGTAATTTATTTCGCTGAACGGAACCTAAGACAATTGATATTTGTAATGATATATATTTTTCTTCCCTAAAACACAATAATGTTTTCCAAGGTATTATTAGCATTGAAAAAAGAGAAAATTAAAAATTAGGTAGCAGCAATCGATATTCTCATAAAAAACCGTATTCTTCTTATATTAAGTAGTGTTAATCAGGTAAGATAGATCAGGTACTCACACGCATAGATATATTTCTTATCAATAGAGTGTAAGGTTGTTAAAAGATTAATTCTGCGCTATTTGAATGTTCTGCTTAATATTGAATTCATTGTTTTTCTGCAGAAATTGTTCCCTGAAAGAACTCAAGAAAAAATTTTAAAAAAAATAATCCTCTTAACAAAGTTTTTTCGTCTATATTGTTTTATCTTCAGCAATTAATAACGCTGAATGAATGTATTTATTTCGATGCTTAAATTTATATTGCAATGAATAAACAATATCGAAATTTGCTATGATGATTTACCTGTAATGTATAGACTAACGCACACGTTCTTTAAAAGTAAATTTCAACTTTTTCACAAGAGATAAAATCACAGAAATACTCATAGATGCATCTGTGTAAAAGACAGCTTACACGTTTTACAGCTTGTATGTTTATATGTTTTCAAAAAAATCACACAAAAGCAGAAAAATATATATTTATAAGAATGCATCCTCATTTCGAGCATAATTTCTACAAATAGAGTAAGAGTAATATACATTCCTACACGGGTTAGGTGATTGGCAATGAGAAGCCCAAACTGCATTCCATTGGAATCAGTCAAAGCAAAAAAAAATAACCACAATAAGAAATTATTATTTTCGAGAAGAGCAATAAAAAAATAGGTTCAGCTTTAATAGCGCCTATATGTAAACTTTGGATACACTTCATATTTATTGGGCAACATTACATCTTGCAAATTAATGAATAATTAATCAGATCAAATAATTATAATTATTGCTTTTATTATCTATAATTCCAAATCATTTTAGAATAACTTTTGAAGATAACTTAAAGCAACGTTATATTTTTATCATTATTTATATTTTGGATCCTTCTTTAATTATAATCATGTATCGTTTCAGGCGTGATGAAGTTGTAAAAAAACACATGAGCATGAAACATTTTCAGATATTGTTAAATATCACCGAAGTAAAAGAAAAAAAATCGGTGCTGTTCTGGTTTCGGTTTAAACTAGATTCAGAGAATTTAAAGAATAATCCTTGTAGTATAATAAAATACGCCAAGGCATTTAACTATAATATAGCTGTTAATATCTCTCAACATAAGAGCTGTTAGTAACTAACAACGGTGTGTAAAGGAGCATTACCCTTCAGGGCACATGTACCTAGAAGCTACCACACCTCATCACATTTTTGGTCTTTCTATAAATTTTATGTTTGATATACTATTTACTTGGCAAGTTTGCCACACATGCCATTAGAACTGAATCCCTCAATTCGACAGAAACAGCGTTGGTCATGGGTACGCAACCATCACCTCTCGCCTATCGCGAAATGATATAACGAGGCATGATAAAAAAAAAACGAGATTGTTCCAATAAATCATTGTACTTACAGAATTAGTTCTCTGTGACAGTATCAACTTCGAAGTAGTTCCCTACAGCATCCACACACTTTTGAATTTGGTGCTGCCAATGCTAGTAACAATTCTGGAATGAGGTGTTTGGAAGTCCCCTTTTAGGAAATTTTCCGTTTTTTTTCTGAACTTCTTCTGAGGTAAAATGGGTTCCTTTAGAGCAAGACATAACTGTATGAAATTAAAAAGTCGCTAAAAAAACAAGTAAACAAAAATCGGAAAAGTGATTGAGCTCAATGTAACCTCGGGTGGGTTTCCAGCTCAGGTAACCTCGTCACTCCACCGAGATTCAAAAATGCGATTTGGATATTTTTTTTTCATTTACGTCGCATTAAAAAGTAACATGGAGATTATCAGCAATAGATCTAATGATTTTGTATCATGGTCAAGTGACGAGGAAGTCACTTGAATTGGCTTTCCCCTCTTAAAATTTTCACACCATACCAGTAGGAGGACTTTGAGCCTCGAGAGATTTTAGGTGTATCAGCCCTTCTACCTCTTTCAGGTATTTCAGGTATTAAGTGCCAAAGTGCTCAAATCCGTCACTCGAAAATGTCGACCACGTGATCACTACCATTACCAATCGGTTACTTCATCCCCCTAATTGCCCTGGTATAGCTTCAAAATAAGAGTATTTTAACATAGTTATATTTATTTTTTTACTGTATTTATTCATCATTTTGTTCCTTGATGCAGAATTACAACTGTGCTATTTGAATAAATAATTTAAAAAAAACTCTTCTTTATAAAGTGAATTTCAGTATTTTTTTATTTAGTAGTGGGGTCTTTGCTTAGAATTTTAATTTATTTTAAAATATTTGCTCGTTTCCTGAAAAAAAATTCATTTGAATTATGCTTAAAACGTTTTTTAAGCTAAAGATTCTTTGATTTTTATTAGTTTTAGGTAGACTAATTTGAGGGCTGTATTCTGAAGATTTCCCCGCCTAATAGCTTTGAAGTGTACTTAAAAAAATTCAAAATATAATTTAAAAATTCCACACAATATCGTTTTGCATCCTTCCATCTAGGTTGTTATATTTTTTTTTTTCAAATCACACTCACAAAGAACGGGTATACCAGCTAGTACTACATATTCAAAGTTTACAAATAATTAAAAAATATGACGGAAATTAATAAATTTTTAAACCTTAAAAAGCTTAAATTTCTTTAGATTTTAAATAAACTTTAATAAATCTTTTCACATTTATTTACTACCGAAATTCTGAAAACATCAAAAGTGGAGCAATGTGAGGATATAATTTAATGTTTCTATCTATGAAAAATAAACATACCTCTAATATTTTTTATTTTGCAATACACATTTGCCTTGAAAAATGTAATAATAAAAGGTCAATTGATGTAGAAAATTTAAACACATCATCACACATCCCCAAAATCAATCGGAATAATTTCATTACATAAAGGATTGAAAGAAGGTAAAATATATCAGTTTCAAAGTTAAGCAAGATTTAATTCTTAGGTAAGGTACCAATGTATGAAATATAAAATAAGCAATATATATGAGCTAAAACAGCTGAAAAAATATTTTTATTTCACTAAAATAGGAAAATTAAAAATGAAACATTATTCCGTACCATCTGGGACCCCCATTTTTATCATGCAGAGCGACGAAAAGAGTAAAAAAATGAACAAACATTGAAAAGCCGTGGAGAAAAAATAGAAAATGAGATGGAATATGCATGAGAAACAAAATATCAGAAAAACCTTTTTCGAAAAAGTTTCAGATAGTAGAAAGAAACTGAGCTATTTTTACACTGATTGAAGCTGATACCCTTTCTGTTTATCATTACTACAAATGGATGAGGACAAATTCCGAAGAACGAACTTTCTTTGGTGTGTCACTTGGAATTATTGAAGTAATGTCGGAGCACGTCTTTATGTCAACCATTCTTTCGAGAAGTAAAAAGATTTTAACTATATTCCTATTTAACATTGAATTAACTGAGATGAAAATTTTTCCTTTTTAAGTAAATACCATGCATAAGAAGTATAGAATAAAAAAAAGAAAGAAAAATTATTGTTTGGTTATTTTTTTTAACACCAAAAGACATATAATCCCCACACCAATTCAATTATCTTTTTATGTTTTCAATAACAAAAATGACATAAGGTGATACATGATCCTTAAATTGACCTGGAAATTTTGGAAAATCAAAAAAAAAAAATGAATTGATTTTTTGATTGAATGTAATGCGGAAAAAGAGACAGTAAAAAATGTTATCTTCTACTCCAAATACTAGTAGATTAATTATTATTGTAGAAAGATTTTCTTAAAGTGATGTTCTTTCATCTGTCGATCTTGAATATGTTCCCCAGTTTGCTTCATTGAGATATTATACACAGTATTTTAAAAGAATATATTCTAAGTCATTTAAGAACAACTCAATGTATTATACTGCAAACTGAATTTTAGCAGAATAGTTGGAATTATTTTGTTGATGACGTAGATGCTATACATATACATAAATCACATCACATCACTTCTCTTTTTATTTTATCTACTTGGATAGAATATTTATGATCAAGCTGTTAACCTAATTTTCAAAATATTATGGAATAAAAAGTTTCACATGTGTTTTTTATTTGTTTCAGTAACTAACAGTGCAGATATTCTCCTGGGCAATCACTGATTCTGCTAGTTATACAATGGTACTTTCCAATTTATTGTTGAGGGTATCAAAATCCGCAGTAAAATAAAATTATCATTGAAACAGTGCTTCTCAAACTTTCAACATTTGTGACCCGATTTTAAGTCATTATTTTCATCACGCCCTCCTCATATAATAACAATGCATTTGAATGCAATAATAATGTACTTTGGCGCTATGGCTACAGTATGATTTTAATTAAAAACCATAAAAACTGTCAAGATAAGTATTGAGTTTTGTACATGGCAAGCTCATGGGAAACTCTGGTAATTACTGAACTTGTTTTTTAATTTTGTATTCAGCAATTAATTATCAAATATCTTGTGCAGTACTAATACATTTTTAAGTTTTTATAATAGTATGAATGCATATTTTATATTTTATTATGTAAAAGGGCGTTTTGTTTTGATTTCTTTCAGTAAATTGATAATTATTTAGAAAATTTTATTTTTGACTTTTCATTATGCCTCTCCCCCATAATGGGGCGCACCCCACAGTTTGAGAAAAGCTACATTAGAATGAGTTTCATGAAAATCTTGGTTGTAAATCTATGAAATATTTTTGGGGAATTAACATCGACGTTTTTAAATGCAGTGAGAAAAGAAATGCTGTCTAAAAAAATTAGCAGATTTTTGTGTGATTCTGTCAATTTATCTAAAGATTGAAAAGTAGCAAGTGTTTTTGAGGAAAAAGGGACTTGCTTAAATTTATCCCGTAAAACGTTTAGTACGCTGTCATTAAAATCATCATTTCATTTAATAAGGGAGTGAAGAGCTTATTTTATTATGAAATTAGTTTTAATTAAATATAACATCCAAATTCATAGGCCATTTCTTTTGGCTTTAGTTGGATAACTTAGACAAATGTCTAATTAAAAATTTTCTTCAATGAATAAGTGTTAAAAAATTAATTTAAAGTTTTCTAATTTATATAGATCTTAAAAGTATCACAAGGAAATACATACGACAAAATAACCTGGGTTTCCTTTTTCGAAGCCCATGGTTATGGATTCGATACCACCTGGAGTCGATAGATTTTCTGGTTGAGAAAATCGTAGCCACGTTTATCATTTGATTATGCAGCATTTAAAAGATCCATTGAGTATCAATTCCTGGCTCAGGTACTCTCAACAAAATTAAAACAGGGCAATATTTAGTATTCGGTGAGAGCTTGAATTAAAATTTAGTAGCGAGAGCCGCCACTAGATGGGGCCATCATGAAATGGCTCTCGCAATTGGGGACTTGACGTCTCTGCAAAGGCTTGGTTATGAATATGCAACCCATTAGAAAAAGAAAAGAAAAAGCTGAAATAATTTTTTAACTTCTTTTATGTACTAAAATCAAATGTTCACTTCTGTCTCATTGAAGCATCACTTATGTCTTACCTTTAATTGGTATTCCTATTTTTAAGTAAATTGGGATATTCCAGCAAACAATTTTTGTTTTAATAAATAAAAATATTTAATTTTTTTTAGTTTTGAGACTTTTTTTTTAGTTTGATATTATTTAATACTTGGATTCAGCTAACAATTCCAATAAATTGGTTTAAAAAGAAACACCCTAATATGTGAAATTTAAATTTGGTTCTTCAGTTTCTAAGCTTGAATCAAATGGAATGAAGTGAATCTGAAGCTTTCAAACTTTTGTTAAATAATTACTTAGAAACATAATTATTCATCTCTTAATTTATTGTAAGCTAAGCTCATTAGATTGAAGTTAGAATAAATAGCAATCAGACATGTTATTTTTAATTAGACTAATTTACATACTATCTTGTTTACATTGTACATTTCAAGTATGGCTTACCCCTCCCAAAGTTATTTTTACTTAATGTAGTAAATCAGATCATAAAAAAAAATCCTTAAGCCAAAAGCAATTCATTTTAGTAGCAAATACCGATGAAGTTTTAGACTTACTGACAACTTTCTACGAGTTTCAATGCATCATAATTTTTCAAAATAAATCAAAATAATTTTTTCTACATGTGCTGGAAATTATGAAGTTCTAACTGTAATTTTGAAAAATGGCCAAATTTTAAGATACTTAATTCTCGATTAGCATTTAGTTCAAATTTATATTAATTTTTTGTCTTGTCTCGCGTAATCTAAGGAAGATCAGTTAGAAACAGATTTAGAATTATAATTTTAAATTAGCGGAGAATTTTTCTAATGAATGTGAACTTCATGAAAGTAATCTGTACATATCACAAGTATAATAAATTATCATTAGCTTAAGAAAATTGCTTCTCATTTTAATACATTTTTTAAGTCGACGAATCGAAGTAATTTAAAACGTTAATAACTCAAATGACAGAAACATACTGCATTCCCGCCCTGAATATATATAGATTGTTTAAATTAGATGAAGAAAAAGTCACAGTAATATTTATAATAAACACATTTGAAGTTTTTTTAGTATTAAATAACATTTATGTTATTCGAACAGCAGGTTTTCTTTACCTTAAAGATTATAAAAGAGTTGCTTACAATTTTTTTTTTATGATTTGGTTGAATTTGAAAAATTAAATGACCTTACAAAAAAACACAACTATTTTTCTCTTTTAAATTTAATTAATTTTGTGGCATGTAAATTACCTACGAAATATTTTTTTTTAAACTTCAATGATTATATATTTTACTATGTTTTCAGAAAGGCTTGTTATTGTCATCTAGTCTATTCATTCTTTTCATTGTCACAAAATAAGTTACATTTTATAAATATTTGCTGAGTCTATATCCCAATTTGTATAGAAATACTTAACACTGCTTAAACATTTAAGGTTATTTCAGAGAGATAAGGTTAAATTTCGAAATTTCTTTTGAAAATAATCTTAAGTCTTATGTTTTTATATCAGCATTTCTCAAACAGTGGGGCGCTCCCCGTTAGGAGGGCGCGAGCTTATTGAAAAGTCTAAAACAAAAGTTTATTTAGGAAAATTATTAATTAAATGAAAGTAAACAAACAAAATACATTCTGACGTAATAAAAAGTAAAATACACATTTTCACTGATATAACACACTTAAATATATATAAGAAGAATATAATGTATTTTAGAACTTGACAATTCTAATTTGAGAACAGGTTTAATAATTTCCAAAGGCCCCATTGGCTTTTCTTACATAAAATTATATACAAAAATTAACACTTATCTTGATAATTTGTACTGATTGTAATTACTTCCTCGACTGTTGATTAAAAGTTACGTGATTCGTTCCCCAATGCAACCATTTTCTATGTAGGTGGGCATGTGTGATGTATTGGGGGAGGGGGGAAAGGAATAGATGATAAAAGCCCGTGAAAAAAGCATTTATTTTGCAAAAACTGTCAAAGACCATTTATTGCATTCGAAATTCTTCGTAATAATTTTATGGATAGCAGTTCACAGAAAAGATCGTACTTCGGAAAGACGTATATATACGTACAGGGCAAGTAATGCTTCGGCTGCGAGAGACGTTTATATGCGACTAAAGTCGTAATGTATCTCTAGCGTCAAAGTAAAGTACTATTGAATTCAATGGATTGTTATTGTTTGGAGAGAGTAAGGGGCGCAATACTAATTATGATTGAAAATTGTGTTGCAAATATTGAAGTTTTGAGAAGCATGTTTCATATATATATGCATAAATGAATTTTATTGATATATTTGTATCCTATATGAATCCACACTGTTGCGTGTATCACTAAAACATTTTCAGAAAGCATTGATGTTGTTTCCAAGGAGCCGTAACTATGTTTCGGCTAAAATGATTCATATATTGTTGGTGATTTTTTTTCTAATACCTATCCCTCCCCATCTATTTGTTGATCACCACAGCATGGATTATTTGCATCGATACAGTTGGTGTTTATGAGAAAGGTAACACAAAGAGGAAAGATCTTAAAAGTACGTGAAATTTGATACGCTAGAAAATATACATTTGTAACTATGAAGATTTGCTGTCTCCTTTAATTTTCTTGCATCTCTTTACTCAAGTGAGTGCGAGATATATCAGTAGTTCAGATACAGTTATACAACATAATTTCCTTTTTTATATAATAACCGTTTGCTACTCGAATCTAATTTGCCATTAACTTAAAATTATTCAAAATATTATTTAAAAATATAACCTTATTTGAAATTTTTTAATAATTTCATCATAATTATATTTTTCAATTCACTTTGAGTACGTCTATAACCTACAAGTATACAGGTATCAGTGTATACATATCCCTTTAAGACCCGAATTATTTTTATCTTTAAATATTACGTACTGTGGTTATTAAAACTACATTGATCCCGATGACGCTGGGAAAAATAATAAAAAAAAATCCCCTCCCCCTCTCTGGGACGCAGATGATACCCTCACGGTCTTGCGGGTTGGGCTTTTACTGTGAAAACATCACCTGTGAAATTTTACAAGTTTTACATTTTTCACTCTAATTTGATTGAAGCAACATATTTAATTCAGCTAAAATTGTTATAATTAAGGAAATTATTGATGTATAATTAATTCTCATTTATTCACTCAATATATTTATTGTGAAACCATCAAAGTGTACTTTGTTTTTGACTTGCATATATAAAGTTTGCATTTCTCGCATCGTTTTTTCAAACTGCTTTGGAATTCTTGAAATCTGCATTGAGAGGCCTTAAATATCACCAACACATTGAAAATGGCTATACGTGTCATGCTTTTTATCCTGGCATGGCTTTTTAGCAGGCAGATTATAATACTTTGATCTTTTCGTGGGATGAATTATATCACCGTCATCTTCATCAACAGTTAAAATATATTTGTTAATAGATGTAGAAGCTGTTAAAGCTCTTCAGCAGTCTCTAACTTAAATTTTGAGACCCGTTTCAATTTTTCCCCCTCTCTCACACCCCTACAATATCAGATTAGAAGTAACACGGGTCTGTCTCAAACGCCATTGATTCTTTTATGACAAAAGTCGTTCTGGACTGAGATCCTCTAGGTCATCGCCCCTTATAAACCATATGGAGAGTCACTTCGACAATGAGAATTAACTCTTTTCGACTTCTTCCTCGCAAATGTCGACATTACTTTCCAAACAAGTGTTTTACGGCCATATTGAAGATGATTGAAAGAATGGTCAGGCGTCAAAACAAGTTTGTCTCTTCAATGAATTGTTGTAAAAAATGCCATTTAAGTAACAATCAACAGCCAAAGAGACAACTCTACAGTTGTTTCGTCTCAGGGCACGTGAAAAGACTTTATAGATCTCTTTGAAAGAAAATTAAACATCAGGCGTTTCTGTTCCCTTCTAGGTGTTAAAAATGCAAAGCGGAGTAGGAGTTGCCCATCTTTGAGCCAATGCTGCACTATCCACAAAATTGAAAGTGTCATCTGTGCATGATTTTGACAGAATTTAAATATGTGTGTGTGTGTTCAATATATGTTCAATGGGATCCATTTGGTAAACTGGGTGAAGGGATGAAATCACGCTAAAGGAGTCAAATACGAGTCAGCCGGACTTAACAACTTTCCTTCAATTAAAAATTTAGTTTTAAAGGATGAAACATAACCCTTTATTATGATCTTATGAATTTCTTTGTAGATAGTTCAGGTCAACAAGTGGTATTGATAAGTTTAATCATTATTTAAAAAATATAAACTAATTAAATGGAAAAATTTACCATATTTTTTTTAAATTTTCAGATATTTACGCGAGTAAAAAATATTTTTCGCCATTTTATTTTTTTCGTGCCTGTAAAAATTTCCCAAGGTATTGCGTACAAAAAAGGAATAATAATATTATTAATAAATTTATCTATAATTTAATGTCCATCTCAAAAAGTGATTACCATCCAATTTGGATATTCGTAATTTAACGAAATATAAATGTGCATCTAACTTCGTCACATTTTTTTCTTTCATATTTTATTTTCCGTCTGCTTACCAAAAGTAGCACATTTTAAGTTCATCGTAAAATATTCTGATAAATGAGTAATGAATACCTAGGTTCCCTCCCTCTTTACCTTCAAATAAAAAGGGGAAACTATTGGTTCCCGGCTCTGATCATCAGAGAAGAAACTAAGTAGGACTGACTATTCAGTAGCACTATCTCCTATCTTCTCTTTCAAAATCTTTTATTTTCGTCGAACAAATGTTGGACATTCTTTTTTTTATTTTTATTGTTGCTTCTTTTCAAAACGTAAAAAATGTGCTAAATATATCGATTTATTAGAATTTTTTACTTGAAAAATTGAGGGGATGTGCTAAAGGTTGAATGAAAAAAATTATGTGAAAGTAAAGTTTCAAAACAAAAAGAGAAAGAATAAGGTTGTAAAAAGTGGTCGTTGTGTCTTCGATAAAGATGAAATAAGAAGCTTAATTCGATCCAAAAAAGATATTTTCTTAATGTTACTTAATTCTATAGCACGTGACACTGTACGAGTGATATGATATGAAATATGTCATACGTTAAAGAATTTTAAGAAAATAACTTTAAATAATTGAAAGATTATTGCAAGACCTATAAGCAACATAAGTAATAAAGCTTCTACTAGAGTAAATGTGAAATTAATTACACATGTACATATATCCAGAATAAAGTTTGTTGTTAAATTCTTTCCTTTTCTTGAATTTTCTAACATATATATTTCTTTACTTTAATGCACGTGACCTTAGAACAGCAAACTGAAATTATTCATTTGTGAGTTAAAATACTTTGTCTACATGTTCAGAAAGAATATATTTGAAAAATACGACTTTTAATTCCCGTAAATACTTTTAAATCAAGCTTTATTTTTATATACGGGGTGATTCGCTATCAGACAGAGAAACTTGAAGTGCGTGAAGGAGGTATAGAGATGTCTCGGAACGCAGAATCACAAATGTCGTAATGCCGAGCTATGGGGTTAAAAAGGCTGAGAAAAAGAACACAAGCAGCAATATACATTAATGCAGTGATTCTCATACTGTGGTGCACGCACCTCTAAGAGGGTGTGAATATCTGACTTGGGGGGGGCAAACACATATCGTAAATCGAAAATAAAAGATCATTTAAAAAAATTATTTACTTATACTAAAAAAGAAGCAAAACAAAATTCATTCAGCTTCATAAAAAATAAAATACGTATTATGTTCCAATTTAAAAATAAGAGAGGACAAGTAATGTAATACTTATCCTATTACAACGAAAACCTATCCTATTCTGCATATGTGCATTTGATTAAATAAATATCTTAAAATATTTTAATAATAAAAGTGTTGAATTTCACGCGCATGTTATATATATATATATATCACCAAAAACAAAAATATAAAAATGGGAGAGTTTTTCTATTCTTGCGATTTAGATTTTTAATTATCTGAGTTATCAAAATGTGATTTAATATTTGTGCTTTGGGAGAATCCGTTTTGAAGTTTTAATTTCATTCATAAAAATATTAAAAACCACGTACAGCTTTTAAATTTTGACTAAAACCATTTGCTCTTCAATAAACAATTCACAAACTAGAATCTTTGCATGAACCGCCCAATTCTTTCTTGAAATGATTTGTTACTGTTTATATAATGTCAATATCATTTACGCACGATACAAACATAATTAATTCATTTTTTATCAGGCTCTTTTCTAGCAGATAATCTGAAATGTGATTGTGGTAGTTTCTGTTCAGCATCAAATATTGCTCCATAACTTGATAAAAAAATGCAGGTAAAGCTTTAAATTTTGCAGGCATGTTTATAAAGATTCGAGGTATCAAAAAAGCCAATTAAAAAATTTACGATAATTTGATGATTTTTAGGGTTCCACAGCGTTTCTCAAACTGTGGGGCGTGATAACTCAGCATATTGAAAAGTCGAAAACTAAAGATTATTTTAAAGAAAATTATTAATTTACTGAAAGTAAACAAACAAAATACATTCAGACATAACAAAAAATAAAATACACATTTACACTGATATAATACACTTATAAAATTGTATCAGTAGTGCACAATGTATTTTATAACTAATTTAACAATACTAAGTTAAGAACAAGTTTAATTACCAGTGGGCTTATCGTATATAAAATTATACAAAAATTAACACTTATATTGATATTTGTACAGTTTATAATTAATACTGTAACTGACGCTTAAAAGTTACGAGATTCGCTTCCCAATTCCGCCTTTCACGTAAGCGATGTATTCTGAGGTAGGGGAAGAAAAGGAATAAATGAACAAATCCTATGAAGTAAAGAAATCCTACGCAAACAATGTCAAGTTCCTTTTTTGCATTCCAAAGCTTTCGGAATAATTTTATGGATAGCAGTGCAAGGAAAAGATCGTACTTCGGACAGACGTATATATACTTCCAGGGCAATTAACGTTTTGGATGAGCAAGAATAGTATATAAGCCCGTGGCACTTAGGTTAAAGTCGTATTGTAGCTTTTTATTCAATACATTGTTATTTTATGGGGAGGGGGTGCGACGAAAAGTATGATTGAATATTGGGTCGCAAACATTGAAAATTTTAGAAGCCCTGGGGTACCATATCGCCTTAAACTTTTTTTCCATTCATTTCAGTTTCAATATACCATTTCTAAGACCATCAAACAAATTTCTAAAAGAAAAATATGCATATGTGTATAAATAAACAAAAATTTAGAATATACAATTATATGATACCTTACAGAGATTAAAATATTTTGGCATATTTTTCTGCAATATTTCTCAAAGTGGTTTGGATGATTTCAGAAACTCTAAATAATGGATTATATAGAAATAGCTTGAAATGTTTGCATTCTCTTAAGAAATCTTTACATTTTTAATAACTATCATTAAAAGTGTTCTAAGTAACATTGTGCTACAAAACGACAATCACAGTTAATATTTTTGTAATTTGCTTTGAATGGTTATTCAACATGTTCATTAGAATAATTCGAAGTTTAAATTATATCTGACATTTGATTATCTTTATTTTTGACCTTTTCTAACAGCATATTTAACAAACTTAAATTTCTTTATTTATAACTTTTTGTCATTTAAAATACTCTTCTTCTGAATTCTGTCTTTAAGGGAGTAACGCTTTATAATTATATCAAATTTATCATTTGATATTTTATTAACTGCTCACTCCGGACCAACACATAAGTTATGGATTTATTTAAGATTGTAGATTTTTTTATATATATATTTATTACAATCCTACTTTTCTTAGTTCACTCCATTGCGTGCAGTCATCATAATAGTATAACTCACGATATACTATTACTTTGAACAAACTACACAAAAAAAGCAAAAAGAGCAGAACACATAGACAGATAGAGGCGTCCTGGGGTTATTATATTTGACACAAGGAAATAATATTTGTATATAGTTACTCGGATCAGGACTGACATAGTAAATAACACCTAGACGTTATTTCTTTTTCAAAGGCTTTATCCGTATTATTTTATAGGAAGACTGGCTAGACAGTTCGATGAAGTGTCTTAATGAAAGCACATTTGGCAAAAGGAATGAAACCAGAATTTCCGTGATATCTTCAAAAGCACATTTGCGTTTCCAAAGTGTCTGCTGTTTTTCTCTTCCTTCTATGGTTCAGTTATTTATGTTTTAGTTTTTGTGACTACATTTGACTCTTTTTATCCAAGTTATATAATAGTCGTGATGTACATAACTCATAAAACTATAACAGTACATGGATATGCAAGTGCGACGGTAATTTAAGAGAACAATACGTTTTATTATAAAGTCACATTTTCCTTCGATTATATTATTTCAAATCCTTATTCCTATTAACAACAAAGCTAGATTGAATAAAAATGTTCAATAGGTATATTTAGTAAAATGAATGCGTAGATTTATTTAAAAAAGCAAGTAAAATTCAATATATTCAGTAATTTTAGTTTTTATTGGATTGTTTTCAAAAACATGTATTTTTGAATAAATACATAATCACTGGTACTAGAATGTGATTTCATATTTGAAATTTATTCCAATTTTAATGTAAAATTTACGAATGAAGAATAATTGTACATTTATAAATTATCCATGCACTAAAGTAAACTTATAATTAAATGCACATTATTAAGAGGACAAAGGTTTTGCATATTTTTAAATATGCAAGATGTAATATAGCGTTTTTAAGAAATAATTTTGTGCTTTTTAAATATTAAATTCACATAAATTATTTAAAAATGCCATTAAAGTTTTAACGCCATTTTAATGCTGTCTAAATGTTACATTTTATTTCTGCAGTTCGGTAAATAGTGCTTAACATATTCACTCACATGAAAGACCTTGGACCAGGAAGTTTGTAGCTGGTCATCGTCATTGCGACTATTATTGCGGCTTTCCTTGAAAAATTCATCGTAGAGATGCATTGGAGTTTTGATATCTCCAAAGACAAAACTGGATACAAAAGTAGCTCTAAGTTGTATTTCAAATTCTAAATGTAGCATCAAGATGGACATATCTGCAGGCAGGGATAACACACGTGGCCTGCTAGCGATCAACATCATCATACGTGCCGTGCACCTGATGTGATGGTTTGAGCAGACATTGAGAACAGCTCACGAATTCCTCTTTTCCTCAGGAATCTAAATACCAATCAATATTTTACTCAGATAAAAAGAAAAGTGATTTCACCCTACACTTCAGACCTCTGAGTCGTCATATTTCAATAAGATAAAACAAGATCTGATATTCTCAGGGCCGTATGAGGGGGGAAAAATAACAAGAAGAATCTTTTACTACTACATCAAGAAAAGGAAGTTGAAAGTACCTTGTCAAATTTAGGAGTCACAAAGAGAATTTACTTGACTCTTGCTGCGACAAACTGTACATCAGCGAGAAGCTTTTCTGCGCTAGATATGGAAACGAGATCTACTATGGAAAATTAAATGCTTAACAGTTGGATATTGCTATGCACTCAAAATGATAGTATAATGTAAATTGATTACAATGATGTCATCGGTGATTTTGCATTGATCGAAGCTCGATGAAAGCCTTCGTGTGTACAGGT
>BMAO01004868.1:0-21282 GCA_019973975.1 Trichonephila clavata
GTAAGCTGCACACACTTTCTAACTCTATTTTGAGACAGATAGTGGACGCTCCTGGTATGTCAGGAATGAAGTCATTTACCGTGATTTAAAAGTGCAACCCACTCTTCCTTTCATACAAAATATCTCAAAACGTTTTTTTTAAGAAAATTCCACAAGTTCCCAACGAACTTATTCAAAATCAGCCTGCATACGATCCAGCAGTGCCTTCCTCGCTCAAAAGACCAAAAGCTCTCATCGACCAGCATTTCGTGAATTTCCCCTACGCCAAACGGCTCAGGGTGTAATTCACCAAAAATGCAATTGGGAACTTTAAAAAACAAAATTTTTATTAGCAAAATTTTTTAATAGCAAATTTTTTTTTTATTTTGTCATCTTTTTTCTTAAGGCTTAAACTCCCTCTTACTGCTGTATTTACTATAGCGCCGTGCTGGGAGTCACGGTTTAATCTATTTTTTGAAGCATGATCCGGCGCGGCCGTGAATCGAGTGGGTGTTCCCTTCGATTCTATTTTGCGCTTGGATCATCTTCAGTCTCTTTTCCCGGCCACCAGATGGTAGCACGGGACCTCTTTTGTTCTAATTATATCAGTATCTCATTTTATTATTTTACATTTTGTAAATGACTTCATTCCCCCATAAATCAACTCTCCCTTCAACGCGAGCTGACATGGCACCCGTTCGCGATACTCCTTTTTATTCTTTTCATTACTTTTTAGCTGGCAATTGAGCAAGATGGTTCCATAATAAAAATAATTTTTTCTAAATTATTTTTCTGTCTTCCATAGTTTTTTCTTTTCTCTGGTTCTCTTACAACTCATGTTGTTCGAAACCTTTTGTTCCGGCCGTTCACTCCGAACGTGCCATCTGTATTTTCCACGCCCACCGATAGGATTGAATGGCTCTGCCAATCATATCACTGGGAGGCTCAGCCCACCCAGTGAAACCTATCGAATGGGCCAATCGTTTTAAGGCGCACGGACTTCGTCTGCTCGCTATCTTTAGCAGGCGTAATGCCATTGCCCATCAATTATCCTCTTAACTTTAAAACTTTTTCTTATGTTAATTTATGTAATTCTAATTTCGGTAACTAAATTTAATAATTCTGATGTGGAGGTACACCCCCTTCGGGATAGGAACTCCGTAACTTTACACGCCTCTTGCTCTTGTGTCATACTTTACTTTTCATAAATCTATTGTCTCCGCTCTTCCCCAAATTGAACAAGAATAAACATTTTTGATAAAAATTGCATTTCTCCTTGTGTTAATTAAATAAAATTTTCCTTAAAGATATAATTATTCGATAGAAAATTATCTCCAGTCTTCCCGATTCATTTTTTTCAGAGTTAAAGTCACTATTGCGTATTTACCACGATAACAAGTCAGATGTTACATCATATGCGACTACTGTAAGACTCGTTTCTTTTTTTTTTTAAATTGAGTTCTTGCAAAAAAATTGACATACTTCAATAGTATTACAAATCTTTCACTCTAAAAACAGATAATGATGTTATTTATGTACAGTATAAATATTATTCGAATATATTAATTAGAATTTTTCTTCAAAGTTTACCATAACTGCAATTTTTTACTTAAATTTCACTAAAAATTCCCAATATCTCAAAAATTATTTTTAATTTTGAAGAAATTGTACTTGAATTCCTAGTTTTATGCCCCATTTTGAGTAAAAAAGTACTCATTAAGTTGAAAATTTATGTTTCAATAAAGAGCTCCAAAGGTAGCCACATTCCTTAAATTTATAACACTGTCTTATTAAAAAATCCGCCAAAAAAAGGCAGATTTTTATCACATTCATATTGCTTAATTCCTATTATAACCTTATATTAAAAACAAGACACTTTCTTTAGTTTAACAAATAAGAGATAACCTAAATTCAAAGGTCAAATGAAGGTATTTTGAATCAAAACACAACATCAAAACAATCTAATAACTCATGTGTTCTTTCACGGGTAACGACGAAATAGATACGAAAAATAGTTCGAAAGATTTATGAGAACTAAAATTGTTGTTGAACCCCCATTTTTTTAAATATGTAGCCAGTATATTAAAAAAAACTTCTGTAATCCGGAATAGCTTTTTAATTTGTTTGATAGTGTTGATAAACCATTTTTTGAAATTTTGAGTTAATGTAATGTTTTATATACGAAAGCATGCGTTCAAATCTGATTCAAACATACTCATTTCAAAAAGAGTATGTCCATGTGCTCATTTTTGAGTATTTCTTTTTTCTTCGTTAAGTTTTGCGTTCAATTTAATTACAGCTCTTTGCTTTATCTTATGAAATTAACATGAAAAGATTTACTTCGGAAATGAATGCTGGTCTCTTTTCTCAGCTACATAACTGTATACGCATAACTTATTTGCATTGTGCCAACAGACGACGGACGTTGTGACGCATGTGCATTCACACTCGCGGAGTTGTTAAAACCTGCTCTTTGGGATAAGTCTTAAAACTTATTTGACGCACTGTGTATGATCAGAAAAATTTGCGATAATATAAGTGAATATGAAATTATTTCAAAATCGTTTTTAAAATTGCTTAATCATAAAAAAAAATAATAATAATAATGGAATGAATAGTGTAAATTCATTTAAAGTATTCTCTTTGCTGAAATATTTTGGAAACGTTCTTAGAACTTCAATTTAGTTCAATATTTTCGCTTATAAACGTTTTAAGCAATAAGACAAAAAAAATCTTGTATAATTTTAATTAAGTATATTGGTTAAACCCTAAATATTGGCTTTGGACACACAAAATTATCTGGATTAACATTTTTATGTTGCAAAATTTTCACTATATATTCAAGAAAAATTTTTGGAATGAAGCTGTGGTAAATACAGCTACATTTGCAATAGTTTTCGTTTTAAAATTATTGTATTCGAGGATTTCAATTTCATTTAACTTTCTTCTCCAATTATATTAAATTATTCTTATTTATCCGACTAATGTGATATCGTTAGTCATTACAAATAGAGGACATTATATACTCTATAAATAAAAAAAAATAATGTAATACATCATTTAAAACTGAGAGACTTCGATATCATGATGGCTAAAGTTGCGAGATTTCTAGGTTCAAAAAATGCCACGAAGAATACAAAAAAACTGTAAACTCTAATGTCACTCTGAGCTATTCGATCTCCGTTTAGAATTGCGAAATTTGTTGGCAATTATTTATATTGTTCCTTTGGAATCTTAAGGAAATTTTAAAAAAAAATGAGTGTAGTATTCCTGTGTCGATGATATTTTTTTTTGTATAAAAATTTAATTTTATTAAAGAATGGTTGTATGAATTAAGTCTCCTTTTTAATTTATGCATAGACATAATATAGATTTGCACAAGGAGTAGTGAGCCATTCATCTGAAAAGAATATCTCGCTTTTGTATGTTCGCCGTCGATTTTAATGGGCTACATTAATTTGAAATAATTTTCGATACTTTGAATATTTACTGTCCATGACATTCAAATCGACAGTCCCTACTTTAAACAATTGAAAATAGATGTCAATATTCATTAAAAGATTCTGGAAAGTTAATATGTCCCTTCTTGAAATTTGAATCCATTTGAAAGTGACATAACATTTATTTTGCTGCAAGAACTTCTTGAATAAAAATAGAATTTGAAGATAAAATCAATTTTCACAGAAGTTTTTATTCCAAGTTTTGGAATTGCGATGATATTTGGAAAAAAAAAGTTAAATCAACGCGTACTGACTTGGCTGAGATAGATTTAGTACGTTAATAATTTATTAAGGAAAAATAAATATTGGTTGTGAATATATATTTCAGAACGGTGATTTATTTTTATTATTTATTATACTTTTCCATCTAATACAAAATGCACCATAAAGTCCAGAGAACTTGCCCTAATGCTGACCGAAGTGTGGCCGAATTTGGGAAAAGCTGGGTGAAGAACCGAGAATGGGATTGAAAAAGAATAAGTACGAGTGTCTAAACCAGAAGTTGCTGATCTTTTTAGTAAGAGTGCCTCTTTCTGATAGTTAACCATTATGCGTGCCATTTTCAACTTTTCCAACAAGCAAAGAGGTATGTAAATGTGAAAAATGTTTCTTATTGGCTTATGGGAATAGCATACTTTTTTTGCAAGTCTAAAGGAGTGAAAATTCTTAAATAATATAATAAATACTTAAGTTTTATTGTTAATGAACATTTTACTTAATTTTTAAAAACCTTTTTAGGCATACAATAAAAATGAGTAATTTATATAAAACATTTAATTCTCTAATTTATTATTAAACAGTCTTTATTTGCTTAATGTGGCTTTTTATTTTGACGTTGGTTTTAAAAAGTGGTCTGTATTAGGATTATTTCTCGAAGATGTGAACAAAATTAGGTTGTTTTAGGTGTACATCAGTTACTTTTGAGCGATATGATTTCATATGTATTATGAATAGAAAATATTTATTCACAAACTTATATTGATCCAAAACTACAAAAATATCAGACAACCAAATTTTGAAAGTAGTCTGTCGGTTCAAATTTCCAACATTCAATGTAATTTGGATCACGTAAGTCGAAATAAATTCCTTATATTTGCTTTCAAGTCTGGTATGAGCCTGAATTCCGATTTGGACTTCAGGTTTCTTGACAATTTACGTTTTGAAGAGAAATTGAAAAAGGATTTATGAAAAGATCAGCATTTTTTGTCGTTTGGAAATTCATCCAACCTTGCACTGTAAGAATATTGCAAAATGAATAATAAACTTTTTAATCTATTATAGCTCGGAGCATTATTAACTTTGGTAGATAATTAATAATGCTGCACCTGTTTCCCCCCCCCCCTTCAAAATAGAGATAGAAGGTGCAAAAATTTGTTTACAAAAGATAGTATATGACCAAATAGGTAGGAGTAAAATGCAATCTTTTCTCGGTAAGCTTAAATTTAAATTATGTAAATGTTCCATAATATCCGTAAGAAAAGCTTAATCCCATAGACAGTCTTCATTCCTGAGTAGCAAGACCTCACCGGGCAGTTCATTGTTTTCTTCCAGATATTTTAAGGCAGTCAGTAGGATAAAAATCATGAAATGATCGATTTTGAGTTTTTGATATTTCTGAAATCTGTATTTCATTACCTTTCTAGGGATATAACATATATGCCAGATTTCCAATTAGGAGTATATCAAAATGACTTTTAAAAAATCATCAACTGGTGGGCCACGCCCCCTTTTGACAGATTTAAATATCCTGAAACAATTGCAAAGCCTTTTTGTTTATTCATACACAATTTACTCTAGATAAAGGTGTAACTGTGCCATTAACAGTGAAGACTTGAGCGGGAATTATTTTTTTAATAGTTCGTATGCTAAAAATTATAATTTATGTATAATGAAGAAAAAATCATTTTTTTTTTTTTTGGATTATTCACTATGACAAGGTAAGATTTTTTTTTTCTTTTTTAAAATTATATTTATGGTAACAGAACACCTTCTCGAAGCAAAATTTCCGAATAAACCTGCATTTTGCCTGTTAATGCATATTTTATAACCTTATGAGTCTTTAAAATCAGAAAAACACTCAAGTAAAGTCTTACTAGTGTACATTTTTACTGCAACAGGGGTAATTAATTCAGTGATGATAAATAAAAGTTTGTTTTTTAAAAAAAACTAATTTTTTTTTTTTTTTGTAAAATATTATTTTAGTATGAATATAAATGTTTTTTATTGAACAGACAAGTTTTAAAACTTAAATATTCAAAAGTTTCTGAATGATTTGGGCATTCAGATGTGCAATATCATTTGTCGTTGCAAGAAGCTGGTTAAATACATAAAAATACATAAATATCAAGTTTAAAAACATAAGAACAGTTTTATTTTAGCTGTTTAAGAAATCATTTGACCAGTTTAGAGAAACTATTGAAATTTAAAAGTTTTCGAAACTTATGTTTGCATGTGAGTACACAAAACACTGACAAAAACTTTCGAAATGACGTGAAATGATGTTTTCTAAAATGCACACCAAAATCATATAGATAAGGTTTTTCACAATATATTTATGATGATATATGCTCTACTTTATTATTTGTAATACATATGTACATAAATGTTACAAATTCTTCAAAAAGTTATACAGATTTTGTGATAATAGATGTAAATTTTACTAAATATCTCGTTAAACAAAAACTGAAAAATACTATGTATGTATTTTCTGACAATTTTAAAACTTTTTTCTATAATATTATACTTAAAATATATTGACTTGATGCTAATGTTAAATAAAATGTGGCAAATACATGTGGTAATTCATAATTTTTGTGATGAAATGACATTTCTTGTTAAAAATGCATTTTTTCAAAAGTTTATTTTTTTTTAAATGACAGTGCTTTTTTCTCAGAAAATAATGAAAGGATGCTCATAAAATTTCAATGAAACATTACTCATATAAATTTATATATACTGAAGTGAGCCTTTATAAATTTTACACAATTTTTTTAACATACAGCATTTATTGTAGAAAAAAAAATGAAAATTTTCAAGAAATCCATAGTAATATTTTTATGTTGCATGGTTTTGAAAAAACTTAACAATATATTTGAAATACCTCACTTCAGCATAAATATTAAAGTCTAATTAATATTCAGACTAAATCAGAAGTCTTAATATTTAACAGTTTCTAAGAAAAAGTTCACATATATATGGGATGATTTTTGACGTTGCCTGTAAAGCTTGTTGTACACATAAAATTACATAAATTTCATGTTTAAAAACAAAACAAAAAGTTTTCTTGTTGTTTTGAATATCATTTATGTAATATTTTAAGAAACTTTTTAATTCTGATACTTTAAGAAATTGTGTTTACTTGTGAATATACAAAGCACTAATGAAACTTTTCGAAATGTCATATATTCATGTATTACTGTCTTATAAAGATTATATTTTTTAATTTGTGTCTTCTTTTTCTATAATTTTATTGTATGCATGAACTGGAAATTTTTATTTTATATATTTCATATATATTGTGTATACTGAAGTGAAATTTCTGAGATATTCCTCAGACATTTAGCTAAAAAGCAAATGTCGTAACATAGAAAAGGAAAATTTTTATAAAATTCATTATTCTTCTGTGCAAAAATTACATTTTTAAACAGGCTGAGAGAGAGATAATTTTTTTAAAAAAATTTCACTTCTGTATAAAGATAAATGTTTATTTAATGCACAAACACATTTTTAAGCTTTGTGTTCAATAGTTTCTTAGTAAAAGGTACATAAATATATCCCAAAATGCAATGCCCTTTTTCGTTGCACAAAACTTGTTACATACCCAAAAATACACAAATTTCATGTTTAAAAACATAAAATCAGTTTTCTTGTTGTTGTTTTGAATACTATTTATGTAATATTTTAAGAATCCTTTTAATTCTGATTCATTAAGAAATTGTGTTTACATGTGAATTTATAAAACACTAATCAAACTTTTCGAAATGTCGTATAATGATGTATTACCAAAGTCATATTTTCATGTAATGACACATTTTCACATGGTATTTATGATGTTTATAATCAACTTGGATGACAATAATGAATCAGAACAGAAAATTCTTCAAAAATTGATGCATAATTTGAGAAAAATGATGCAAATGCTGTAAAATATCTCGATAGATTAAAAGTGAAAAATGCTATATATGTATTTTCTGAGAAAAAGAAATAAGTAAAAAGTCTTAAAAGTTATTGAGAATAAGCTAATATTTAAGAAAATAATACAAATACAGATTGTAATTCATAATTTTTTCATGAAGTGACATTTTATAATAAAAATGCAATTATCTCAAAACGGTGTTTTTAAAAAATGCGTGTACCTTTTTCTCAGAACCTATTCAACGGAAGCACTTGCAATCTTCACTGAATATTACTGATATCTAGTTATATATATTGAACTGAGCTTTTATTAATATTCCCATAATATTTTTGTAAAAGTCAGTTTTCGTGAAAAAAAATGACATTTTTCAAAAAATTCATAGTGATACTGTTGCGATGAATGTTTTTGAAAAAACTAAACAATATATTTGAAAAAACTTCCAATCAGTTTAAATAAAAAAGTCTTATTAATATACAGAAAAAAATTTAAGTCTGTACATTTAATACTTTCTGAGAAAAAGGTACATAAAAATGCTCAATTTAACATTCGCGGGTTAGTGGGTACCGACTATTCTTAAAGCACGATCCCTCAAATTCCAAAATCTGGCGATTTAACTTCCTTTGGAAAGCCAGCGCACACAACTAGGAAGGACTATTCTTTACTTGATAATTTTCTATTTTGTAATTCAATTAATTAAATAGAGCGTATTTATAATAAATATTGAGGTTTTTTGACTGATTATTTTTTAATGTATTTTCAAGTTTAAAAATTAGTCATCGCGTGCCATTGTTTCAACTCCATCGTGCCGCAGGTTAGCTACCCCTGGTCTAAACAGAAAATATTTTACTTCAATTGTGTGTATTGTTTGCTTGAGAATACAACAGAAAATAAACTGCCAAAGTACCCTTAAAGAAAGGAAAAGTACGTACTTTATGAAGACAAAGAGCCTTTACTACATGAAAGTGAATACATAACATACGGTCATTTATCTGATCAGACACACCACAATTAAAATACTTTGTGAAGGCAAGAAGCTGTCTATAATGAAAATAAAGTAGCGGGTTTCCACAAAACTGGCTCCTTTTTTTTAAAAAAAAGATAGAAATGCACAATGTTCTGTTGTCTTCCGCAATACAATCTGCGTTTTCTGATTCATCACCAAGACAGTATGTGCATTACCGACGCACATTGTTGAAAACACTGATTAGTGGTTTCGTAAGTCTTTAGTTCTTCAAAATACAAAGCAACAAGAACGACATGTTAAGAGAACTGAGCAATCGTAAAAAAAGAAAAATACTTTCAACTAGGGTTTGCAATCCCGTCTCATATCTCCAATCCCGGGATTTCGGGATTACTTTATCCAAATCCCGGGATTAGGATTAAACTATTTATTGAAATTACTTACATATTAGCATAGTTAAAATTGCATAACCAAAATTGAAAACATAAATAAAAATTGATTTAATATTATTTTAACAAAACAATGAAAAAAAGTTAATTCACCATAAAAAACAAACAAAAATAGTACATAATGAAACTTTTTAAAAAAATCATTTCTTCATTTCCTGTGTTTCTGTAAATAAGCTTATAAAAACACACCTCCTTCAGCGTTCCATCCTTAAAACGGCTTTTTGTTTTTATTACACATTGTCCTGCCGAAGAAAATGCACGTTCGGATTCTTTACCAGTATTTATTATTGTCATTAAATAGGAGATATTCTGTTCAGGTAGTCACCACGTCTCCCTCCATTTTCAAAAAAGGGACATTTCTTTTTGAATATTTGATGACAGTGTCTCAAATCTAATAGACTGCTTTGGTGTATATATCTCTTTGATAACTTTATTTAGTTCTTCTGCTACACTTAATGGTTTTTATATATAAATTGATCCAGTTATTGAATCAGAATGTGAATTAATTTCAAGTGTTACCTCATTTGAAATTGAAGATTCAATTGCATGAGCTGTTAGTAATGCAATGGACTTTGAAGTTTCTCAAGTCTTCGAAGCAGGTCCGATATTAATTAACTGCATTTAATTGAAGAAGGAACTGTGACAAAATCTATTCTTGAGATATTGCTTACATTATTGTGTAAACATTGCAACAAAGACAAAACAAATTAAGACAAAACACAACAAAGACAAAACTAAGGATTCGAATGTGCCTTGAACTCTGTTGGATTCAATTCTCAGAGTGAAAAGGACTTAGGAATAACGAGGGACTTGCTGCGTTTTTATTTCATTGCCACAAATGCTTCAATATAATTCAGAAATTTATAAAATCGGCACAGCTGATCACGATATTGAGCAGGAAGAATTTGAATGTATTTTAAATAATTAAAGCATTTTAAAGTATTTTTTAAACAATTTTATTAAATTGTCAAAATTAAAAAACTATATTTATGAAAATCGATTCTCTACTTTTTGCTACTTTTCCTCCCTCTTTGTGCTGCTTTGCTGCATAAGTTTCTGGCAACTCTGATTTACAGCCGAGTTGGATTTGGGGCGCTACTAAAGTCATCGTCTACGACACATGCGAAATCGGGGTTGAAGGTTGGCATGATTGCGACAGTACAAAAGAACTCCAAAATGGTTATTTGTTGCAGAAAATTTGTATAATTTTGCCACGAGTTAAAATGGTGCTGGGCCCAAATTTTCTTTAAAGTAATCTTCTTCTCATTCACAAATCAAAAGTGAAAGAATTCGCTATCGATTGCTAAGATAAGATACAAAGAACTCTAGTAATTGCTTCACATGCATCGTGAAGAACAAAAAGGTTTATTGAGAAATTCAATTCGTTTCTTCTAAAAAAGAATAATGATTTAACTGGAGTGCAAATTTCATGACCCATTTTCTTACGTTCACTCAATAAAACAGAGAAATCTTCAATAAACAAAGTAATAGATTTGAACAAAATGTTGTTAGATAAATTAAATTTTTAAGAAAAGTAAGTGTCAATGCAGCAGTGTGGATGTGTTAAAACAGTGAGATACCAGTTTAGGAACTATCCTCGTTACTCAAGTATTGTTCAATTTTACCGAGCTAGCCTTTAATAAACTTCAAAGTGTTTTCTTGCGATATTATGTCGAATTTCTTTCTAGTTTTAATTATCATGTATCTCATACTTTTTTTTAAAAAAAAAAGGAGTAAAATAAAAGAATTAGAGTTGTTTTCACTATTTGTGAACTAATCTGAAACATTAATTTTTTTTATCATTTTATTTATTGTTTTTACAAGTACATGCACCAAATAAATATATCTTCTAAAAATTTAAAATCCATTTTAATTCCAAAATTATTATATTAATTTTAAAGTGCTAATATTATTAAATTTTCTCAATCAATTAATAATTAGTTTGCATTGTGTACTATTATTTGTAAAGCTACGTGAATTGCTTTACATGAAAAAGGCATTTAAAAAATCAATGGTTGTGTGTGTGTGTTGACTGAAGTATTGAGTAATATATAATACTTAACTTTATTGAGATTCAGTAATCTATCTGTTTGGCGCAGAAATGCACATGTGCCCTCATTTGGCGAATGCACTGAACCCACGGTTGCAACCCTAATAACTG
This sequence comes from Trichonephila clavata, assembly GCA_019973975.1. Taxonomy (NCBI): domain Eukaryota; kingdom Metazoa; phylum Arthropoda; class Arachnida; order Araneae; family Nephilidae; genus Trichonephila; species Trichonephila clavata. The sequence continues at coordinate 11,186 of BMAO01004868.1, forward strand.
AAACAACTCCCCTCTAGGTCTGCTGCCTGCCTTACACTCTGGCCGCTCGAATGAGTGTGCCTATCCATCACGCCCAACAGCGGACGCCGCTGATTGGGTGCATTGTACCTGGGTGGCCGGACTTCATCCGCCCACTATTTCTCCTAGCAGGCATTACGCCATTGCCCATTTATTTTCCCCCTAAATTCTCTTTGTTTTTCTCTCTTTTTAAATTTAAGTAACTCCATTTTTATGTAAATATCCCTAAATATTCTGATGAGGAGGTACATCCCCTAAAGGGGACAGGAACTCCGTAATTTCCACGCCACTTGCCTGCCTTACACATAGCGTTGGAGACAGGAAATATCCTAAAAGATAGGGATTTTTGGATAGGGGAAAAAGGGATTTGAACAGGAAGAATCCTAGATCATTGAATCGGACAGGAATAATCAGTAGTGATGCGAATATGAAAGGAAAGGAATATAACTTGATATTTCTGGATAGAACAAGGTTTCTATTAGTTTTTTAAAAAGTTTGTGTTTCACAATTTTCTAAATTGATTTTTTGGATGATTAAATTCAATTTTATCATGTTTATGAGGTTTAAAATAGTATTTAGTTCTATTGATTTTAAAAGAGAATTTTTAAGTATTTCAAGCATTTTTGGAATATTTTTTCATTTTCATACAAAATTGGTAAAAAAAAAGGTGTGTGTAAATTCATTACCAATAAATACTTCTTAAGATGATTTTCACAGAAGTTTCTATAACAGAACAAAGGTTTTAAAAGTAATTAGCTAAAAAGTATTTCATCAAAGTTGCATTTAAAGCTCTTCTAATTGCTTAAAAACTAAATAGATAAATTACCATATGTAACAGTTAATAGCATAAAACTCGATATACTGTCCTTTTTAAACATTGTAATTAGTGTTGATATAAAATTTTAAATTTCTAGCATTTATATTTTCATAAAAGAAAATATTATCCTATGCAAGTGCTTCAATGTAATGTACCAATGCTTGCAATAAATCCATAATTTTCAACCATCCTAGTTAGTGCAAAACATTCATCTTGCTTATAAAAACGGAATAACAGGAAGAATAATACTGGAGAGTAGGTACAGCAAGATTCTAATGAAGATATATTCCTGCAGAAAATTTACATTTGAGAAATATGTATTTTTCAATGCGTAGGAAATTATATTTTTGTTTTTTGGAGAGGATTTATTTACTTAAAATATAAAATTAGATTTTTTTATATACATTTTTGTTTAATTAAGATGGTTTATTATTTTAAAGCATTTCTTTTGAAGTTTTAGGAGGTAAATTAGAACCTTTAAATGAATAACTATGTTAGAATTTTCCCCCCAAAAGACATTTAGTTAGTATATAAAGCAAGCAATCTCGTTTTAAAATGTAATTTACAGTCTTAACTTCCTTCAATACTAGTCTAAAATGTTTATTGAAGAATATTTCTCTGGAAAGTAAGTTGTATAAGATCCTAATGATGTATTTGTAGAAATTTTCTTTCCCTAGTAAGTTTGAAGTTAAAAATTGTGTATTCTGTTTTCTTGGGTTGTACTTATAAAACATATTTTTTATATGAAATTAAGAAGATTCAGTTCTTGTAAAAGAATTATTGGATTTTCATGGGATGAATTACTTGTCTGCAAATGAATAAATAAATTAAAGATATTAAATGTCTTCCCAAAGTACAATGAAAAGTAGCTGAGATTAGTATCTAAAGAGAGTAACTATTTAAAGTTAAAAAACATTTATACTTTTCTCAGTTTCATAATCAATGCCAATTTAAAATATTTCTCCCCGATGGAAATTTAATGTACATAATATGTACTAATATCTAACCTAATTATAATTATTTAAAAAAATAATAGAAAAAAACATATGGTTTATTAATAATTTGTGCAATTTTGGTTTAATACACAAATGAAGTACTTAAAAGAAATCAAATTATCAATGCTTGATTAGAAAATGTGGCAACCTGATTTCTGCACCTGAAAATACTATATTAACTTTGATATAGAGTAAAAAATATCACTGAATGATTTGTAATCAGTAATTTGTATTGCTTCTGTATGATTTTAATGTAGTCTTTCAAATAAGGGTAAATATAATCTATATTTTTATTTCTTAATAACTTAGTTCACATTCAATTTTGTATTTATTTTTAAAGTTATGGTAACCTGAAAAATTTTCATGAATAATTCACATGAAAGCATGTATTAAAAATTTATTCCACAATGTATTAATTAGTTATTTGTGTAATGCAATTCAGTCAATTGAAAAACTCCATATACAAAAGAAATTTTTTATTTTAAACAAAATTTCAACACTATATATATATATATATACATATATAATTAACAATTTCTCATCCACAATATTAGTTCAATTAAAACAAATAGTAATAAAAACAATTATATAAATGCAATGATGTGTACATTGAAAAGTCACAAACATTGAACAAATATTCTCTAAAAGACTAAAATTATAAGTACATTTAGCCTTATAAAAAACATCAGCTAGTATCTCAACCAAACAAAATTCTTATTATAAAACACAAATAAAAGTGAATTAAAAGAGTAATCTGAAGGGGAAAAAATTAAGGAATGTATATAATCCTTATTTTTGTTCGGTTTGAAATTTCAACAAAGTAGCTGTAACACAATAACTATTTTCACATATTCTTACATTCAAATTAATATCTAAGATACAAAAAAATTACATTCAGACATTTATATATAATTATTAACCTTTCAATTTGCTGTATTCGGTATAAAGTTGTACAAGATAACATTAGTTTTAGGCTTCTATCAATAGTTTTCCAAATATATCTTTTACAAATTTTGCCACTTATCTTGTAATAGTAAAATTAATACATTTTCTCATTTGAAAGTTCTAAACAAGATATTTACATACATTTTATATATACATTGTATTACTTATCCTTTATATACATATATTAAATGTATTACCTTGCAGTAATTTACTCTCCCTCCCCCTTTTATTTAAATGTTCCCCATAATAATACTTAAAAATGTAAGGCAGGTTTTTGAACTTCCAAGATGTAAATATGCAGTAGAGGAAAGCAGGATAAAAGCAAAACACGTGTACACAAAAAGTGAAATAAATCCTAGCACAGCACACTGCTGTTTTTTGGCGCCATTTTCTTTCGCCAAATGGCGCCAAAAACCCCGTGTTTCGAAAATGACGTCACGGACGGAAACTTAGAAAAATGGGGGTTTGACGTTCTGATCTGGTGATCCAAACCCCTCAAAAAACGGGGTTTCCTGAATGGCCTCAGGGTCGCTAAAAACACGTTTTTACAAAAAGCTTTAAATACAGAAATACACAAGAACCGCATATGTACCAGATAAAGGGATAAAAATGAAGTAAATTTAGCATTTTAAAAATAAAAAAAAATCGCTTACCTCACTCTTTTTCGACATCTGATTCATGTGGAGAGTAAACACGAGCAATGGCCTTAATGTAGTCTTCAAAGTTTGCGTCGATCATTTTGTGTTCGTTAGATCGACGCCACATATACTCTGCTAAGTACAAATCTCAAACTGACCCTCCACATGGGCCGTATGATTTTTCAGGCCCCTTTTAATAGCCGACCACGTTCCTTCGATTGAATTGGTGTGTGCACCGGTCTCGGGATCCTTAAAAGTCAGACTGTGGTTTACTCTGAGGTGTATATAGCCCTCGTCCGACAAACAGTTGTAAGACCTCCAGCAGTCCGAAATTATAGTGGATCCCGGCAAAATCCATTCACGAATTACTCCAAGCAATTCCTTTTTCGTACGATTGGCCACCACACGGAAAAAAGATTTCCTAGACTCTCTCTGTATTCCACCAAATACCCAACTACCTTTCACACTTTTTCTTCTTCCATACTTCATTTTTCCGAACAAACTTTCATCTATTTCCACAATTGCACCTTCTCCTCCAAGTTTAGCACTCTCATTCACACATGCTATCATACAAACCTCACGGCAAAACATATACCAATCCACCACCGTGTTTTTATTAATTTTCAAATCATTCACAACAAACTCATTCATACTCTTGCCAAACCAGTATCTGGTTAATCGCAAGATAATACTCATACTCAATTTACTTTCACTGAACCATGTACCCTTTCTAACACTCCGGCAAACGAAGTGGGGATTCTCTTTCGTCTGCACACAACGCCATTCATAACCATCAATCGTACCCTTTCGCTCTACCAAACGCATATCTTTTCCACACTTCGGACACTCATACCTGGAGGGAATCAATCCTTCTTTCATCACCCAGTCTAATACAGCCTTAATTCCTTTCTCACCAAGCAAAACAAAAAATCCTGTGGTTGCCTCACTTTCAGCTAATTTCCTTTCAGCAGACATTCTTACAAACCGGTGCGTACACAAGCAAAAGAAAAAACGTGGTCGATGAAACACGTGAAGAACGAAGCGGGAGCAGTGTTGAAAAACGTACTACAGCTGTGAAGGTCAGGGGTGAAAAAGGCCGGGGTCCGAAATTCTAGTTTTTTTGAGGGATGACCAGTTTTAGGGTTGCCATAATTCTTTGGCCTCAACCGGGCAAGTTGGCAGGGTTACCACATTGTAACCTTTATCGCCAAATTTTTTGTCGCCAAGCAGTGTGCCCTGCTAGGATCCACCCGATTTTGGTATAAAAGAAATTCATTTTGGAAATCAAATGTTTTGCTCCTTTAACGTCATTAGGTTTGATGCACACACAATTCATGGTTCCATAAAAAGATACTATTAATTAAATTACAGATACAAATAAGACAGTAACACACGAGAAATAATGACACTTTACAAAGATAGAGATTAATGCAAGATCAATATAAAATAAATTATTATAGAAGATTAACTAATGTTTTCCTGAAAAGAGAAACAAAAAAATTACAATTAAGTCTGTTAACTCTATTTTTATTACTCTAAAAATTGGAAATTATAAGTGATATCATCAACAAAATAGTATACATGACAGAGCAACACAGTAGTTTTTTTTACATCTAAAATGTTAATTTCTTTTTAAAAGTTATTTTAATTTTTTTTCTTTAAAATCATTACATAATAAATATTATTAAAAAGATTAAAAAATAACTTAACAATCAATGATTGATGGATGCATTTTGTGTTTGAAGTTTTTGGTATTACACTATAGTTTTATTCAGAATTATTTTTATTTACATGCATTCTTTTGACTTAGAATAAGTGATAAGCTTTAATAGAATTCAGAAGTAAGTGTGAACCAACATTAATTAAACTTCTTGAGTGATAACTAACCCTACTCCTAATGTCATAGATCTATGTTTACATTTTGTGTTAGGCCATATTTACATAATTCAGAAGATGCTAAACTCAGACTTATTTGATAATGATCAAGTAGTTTGAGACAAAAAAAGTACTTAGAATAATTATAGAAATTTTATTTAGATTTCTCTTTTTGCTACAACTACACATAAGTGATGTATTTGAATTATAAATGAAGTATACTTCTTTCTAGATATAAAGAGCAATACATTAAAATACAAAATGTGTATTTTAGTTTTCCTAAACTGAAATTTTATTATGAATAATTCAATTTGAGACTGCTTTTAGTTATACCATTTGAAATTTCAAATGATATTTAAGCTTCAGACGTCAAGGTAGCAGCCACAGAGAACTGAATACAGTTGAGCCTCTACAAATGGGTATCTTTAGGATAGGGAACAAAATTAACTTCAGAAAAAATGTAATTAAATTTTTGTTTGTAAATCACCTGCAATATTTAGAATTAAACATGACTGAATTAACTATGACAATTATTTTAAAGGGAAAGTGATTTCAAATAAGATATGAGTTTTTATTCAGTTAAGAAATCTTTAAGTTGTTACAATTTCATTACTATTGAGACTTTAAATTTAATGTATATAACCAGCTCATTTTTATACAGTTATCCATTTGCAAAAGTTCAAATGTATCTTTTTTTTTTATTTAAATCAACTAGTAGAAGAGTTTTTACATACAGCAAACCTACAGTAAAAAGGAACATATATATTGCACATTACATATTTGCCATTACACATTTACTATGCGTATCCCTTTCTAATGTAATATTATGCGCTAAATCAACACGATCCTCCAATGCTTTTTTAGAAATTAGTTCTACACTACAAATATTACATCTTTCCTGTTTATTTATACTTACCTTATGAATCAATTTTGCATGTCGGTATAGGTTTGAAACTGTAGAAAAGGTCTTACCACATTAAACACACCTAACACTACCCATAGTTAAACTTTTCAAGGAATATAGACTAAAAAGAAAAACTGATAATGATAACACACACAAATTTATGCAAAAAAAAAAGTTTTTATTTTCGATACCCACAAAGAATTCCGCCAACTATCCTTTATTACTGAAAAAAGATAAAACAAAATTATTATTTTTATGGATTAAATTTTCTTAATAATAGATTACTGCATGTTTGAGACTAAAATCAATGAGTTATTTAATGAGTAAAATATATTTTAAATTGCATTGCATTGGTTTTAGACACTGTAGGTTTGACTTCCTATTTAATCAAAATATATTTTAAATTGCATTTTCGATAAGCAAAAGAGAAATCAATCTGAATTCATCCATAGCTTCAAAGAAAACACGCGGTTTTTATTTTTAAAAAAGGATTCATTATTCTTTAGTAAAAAACAATACGGAATTAGTTTTTAAAACAATGTTGATGTTCAATAATAATCGTTAAATAATGAGGGGGAAAATACATACCGCCAGCCAAAGGAAATTTGCTTTTCTCAAACACGGGTCACACTCACTACTAACATGTGAAAAACGATATTCAAAATTTTTCCCTTTTGCAACTGAGGGGAATTTTCCCTGTCCCTCACGATGTCAGCGCCCCTGGTGATTTCAGTTACTTTTAACATTAGGATTTTTTTTTCCATCAAAGATTCAGTTTTTTACTATTTAGAAGCAATTAGTATTTAACGGAGTTACAATATTCAAATTATTGTATTGAAATTTTCAGAACATGTTTTATTTTGTTATATCTGTGTTATAAATCAAAATCTAAACTCTGTGTATATATTTATGTACTTTATTGCTTTTTTATGAAAATGGTCATTAGTTTTTTTAAGAAATTTAGGTTTTGCATAAAATTTGGCATAATTAAAAAACTTTCAAAAGTATTACAAATCTTTTTTATTCCTAACACTTATAAAGATGTCATTTACGTACTGTATAAATATTATTTGAATACATTCATTAGAATTTTCTAAAAATGCAATATTTCATCAAAATTTCACTAAAAATGACAATTGTTATTGTCTATAAAACTCTCCAGAAAACAGCAAAAGTTGAAAAAAGTCAAAATTAGTTAAACATGAAGCTAATGAGATCTTGACCCATAAATATGGTGAGCTTAAAAAATGTACAAATAGTAGAAAATTTTTTATACCATATTAAAATCTTTAAATGCATTTTCTGAGGAACTATGTTTTTCAATTTTTAGCTTCACGTAAAGTTCACTACAGGATTGTTTTTAAGATATTGAATTGAAATTTTCAGAAATGTTTTATTTAGTTTTTTCTCCAGTCTAAACTATAATCTAATCTCTGTGTATTATTTATGTATTTTATTGCACTTTTTGTGAGAAAATAACATTAGTTTTTTGTAAAAAATTGAGTTCTCGCATAAAAAATGACATATTTCAAAAACTTTTCAAAAGTATCACAAATTTTATAGCTATAAGCACAGATAATGATTTTATTTATGTATTGCATAAATATTATTCGAATATATTTATTAGAATTTTCAATACAAGCCTAACCGTAACTGCAATTTTTACCTAAAATTTCACTCAAAATTCCCAATATATCGAAAATTATTTTTAATTTTGTGGAAATTGTACTTAAATTCTTAGTTTTATGCTCCATTTCAAATATAAAAATGTTTATTTAGTTGAAAATTTATATATTTCAAAAAAAGTGCTCCGAAGGTAGTCACATACCTTAACATTAGGATTTTTCCTGTCGCTATTGGCGTTTCTTCTAAAAAAGAATAATGATTTAACTGGAGTGCAAATTTCATGACCCATTTTCTTACGTTCACTCAATAAAACAGAGAAATCTTCAATAAACAAAGTAATAGATTTGAACAAAATGTTGTTAGATAAATTAAATTTTTAAGAAAAGTAAGTGTCAATGCAGCAGTGTGGATGTGTTAAAACAGTGAGATACCAGTTTAGGAACTATCCTCGTTACTCAAGTATTGTTCAATTTTACCGAGCTAGCCTTTAATAAACTTCAAAGTGTTTTCTTGCGATATTATGTCGAATTTCTTTTCTAGTTTTAATTATAATGTATCTCATACTTTTTTTTAAAAAAAAAGGAGTAAAATAAAAGAATTAAGAGTTGTTTTCACTATTTGTGAACTAAAGTGAAACATTAATTTAATTTTTTTATCAGTTTATTTATTGTTTTTACAAGTACATGCACCAAATAAATATATCTTCTAAAAAATTAAAATCCATTTTAATTCCAAAATTATTATATTAATTTTAAAGAGCTAATATTATTACATTTTCTCAATCAATTAATAATTAGTTTACATTGCGTACCGTTATTTGTAAAGCTACGTGAATTGCTTTACATGAAAAAGGCATTTAAAAAATCAATGGTTGTGTGTGTGTTGACGAAAGTATTGAGTAATATATAATACTTAAATTTATTGAGATTCAGTAATCTATCTGTTTAGCGCAGAAATGCACATGTGTCCTCATTTGGCGAATGCACTGGACTCACGGTTGCAACCCTAAGAAGTCAAACAAGAGGTCTAGGTCTGCTGCCGTTGTTACTCTCTAACCCTCACATGCTTTTGCGTTCTTGTGGTGAAAGGATTTCCATTCCGTCCAGTAAGAGTTTTGCTTTAACACGTGAACATTTTAGAAGTCTGTTCATCGAAGGTAAGAGTTAATCAATTTTCTTAAGTGTGTTGCTTTTATATTGTATCTATAAATTGATGAACACGATTAATGATCTTTAATGCAATATATAACGCGAAGGGAAAATTGTCTTCAAATTATAACGTGGTTTTTGTGTAATACCCCAACATATTTAATCCATAGAAAGAGATAATCAGTGAATATTAATTTTCTAAGCATAACATTTTGTTTAAAAATTTACAAAAGAATACACACTTTTTTTTCATAAATGTTTATCAAATTTTCTTTTATTTTAGCTTGAAAATTTAAAAAAATGATTCAATATGCTTTGTAATTTTTATTTTTTACTTTTGCATAGAAAAGTGCTCCATCTCTGATTTTTTATTGTGATTTCACCATTTTATTAAAAAAAAGCGAATTTTTGTATACTTTTCGATTTTTCTAAATATATTCATTCATTTTTACAAGCTTTTATTTAACTTACAATGTATGTATGTATGTATGTATGTATGTATGTATTTAGTATGTATGTAATTTGTTCGGGTGGAATCTTGCAACTCAATTTTCAAGCTGATATCTTCACTCCATTGAGCTGAAACTTTGTATACACGTTTAGTTTGGATGACAATGCATGTTTTGACCATTTATATTCCAATATTGCATTTAATTAAAAAGACATTAATTAAAAACATTAAATTAGTTTTGGTGCCAACTTGGATATATCTGCATTGTTGTAATAATATTATTGTTACAACAATGACAAAAGTTGGCGTCGAAAATTGGTTTTCAGCCAAACTGGAATTTCATAACGTTGCGCTATTGACTGTATTAATTAACTTTGTCTAAAAAATAATTACATTTCTACAACGTAAAAATAATCTAATTTCTACAACGTATGCAATTTTTTTACAAATTTCTATCTCATTTTCTTGGATTTAAATTCAAAACAAATTTAGAGAAACAAGAGCTATTTTTCAAGTAGATTGGTACATTGTATACCTTTCTCAACGCTGCCAAGTCAAACTGAGTTGGAGTATTAAAGAAATTCTTTAAAAAATTTATCTAACTTTAATCTATGAAACTCAGACAAAAAATAATTACAGAATCGGAAAGACCATTTTTTTATGTATCTTACCCATCAAAA
>BMAO01004869.1:0-20258 GCA_019973975.1 Trichonephila clavata
GCAGTAAAATATAAAGAACAAAATAATATTCAATGGACTAAATTCTTGATGGTCACATGTTAAATACAATCACTTGTTCTTCACTGAATTCCAAACTGACATTAGGCTTGTACTAGTTGCTCTACTTGTAAAATTTATATATAGACAAAATTTACAATTTGTTTGTTTGGTAAAGATGTTCAATATTAAGGTTCTTCAAAAAGGTTTTCAAATAAAAAAAAAAATTTTGTATTATACGTGTACTTTTAAATCAAGTGGATCTTATTGCATTATTATTGTTTACAAACATGCTTTTCAAAAAGTCTGCAAAAAGCAGAAGTTGGCAACAACTGGAATCAACTAATTGACTGGAAACACATTATTTGCATTTATCATGTGACTATACTATCACATGAATTTATTAACTGATTTGCTGAAAACATGCATTTGTAGTTATCAAGTGTTATAATGTCACATCTTGCAATAATTATCACAGGACATTTTAACTGTTATACACAACAATAGAGTCAGGTCTCCCCCTTGCAAAACAGCTGCAATATTATTGCTCAGATAGTTTATAATCATAACCACTGAGTCACTGCAGCTCTTAAGAATATTTAATTTAAGAAAACATTTGCTTTGCAAAAAGATATGATTAATTGTTACTAATGCTGCATTTCAAAGCAACACTAGATCTATCAATGAGTGATCTCCTAATTTTGAACCATGGTAAAATGATAAGAACAACACCTGAGCTGGCACTTTTCTCTACAAACTTCGATACTGTGCCAACATGTGAGGACTTTGAATTTGAACATATTTAACATACATTGGCCTATCTATACAGCAAGTCTTCAGTGACACCAAGATTCAAACCCACAATCCGGCAGAAGCAATGCTGTCCACAAGTTTCCAACCATAACTACTTGAATATAATTGCCCATTGAAAATATTATTCTAAATATAAAAATCTATTGATTTTTTTCATCCTAAATGAAGTTTTTTGATACATAAAAATTTATCTCAAAATAATATGTTTTTAGATTTATGCAATCAATCAATAAGAAATACAAGTTTTGCACACAAAAAAATCACACAAATGGAAAGGAAGGGAATGGGGGGAATAAAATTATTAATTTCTTAAATTAAGGTGAATAAACTTACATCTGCTTCAAATGTTACAGCTAATGCTGGAGAGAAGGAAGTTTTGGTACATTTATTTTTTTTATTTTAATATCTTTGAAAAGAGATGGTAAACCTTTAATTGCTAAATTTTCTGTTTTTTTTCTCTGACAATGATTCTATTAAAAACATGTTGGAACTTTTTACACTTTCATTAGTTTTTAATAGGTCAAGAGCAGAAATATTGTTTGATGTAGGTTCCACACCAAAAAATTTTTGTAGAGTAGCAAACAAGTTATATATCCAAGGATCAACACCAGTTTCTATACTGAAAGAAAAAGTAAACATTTATAATATTTTATAAAATAAAAAATAAATATTTATTGAAATATTTGATTTTTCAATATTTATTTCAAGAGTTTTTCTTCAAATATGAAATACACTAACCCTTCAGTAATCATTAGCAAACTCAATGCAAATTCCCTATTTACATTGCAAAACATGAAATAGCTATGGTAGTAAAAAAGTCATGATGACAAGCTTTAGAGTTTGGATTTCACTTGACAGGGATTGTTGTACTTTAAATCAAAATGGAGTTAAAAGTCTTTACTTGCAGTGCCTGTAGAAATTAGAGTAAAATACCAGCTTGGGCACTCAAGTGGTTCAAAAGTATGAGGTAAACAACCAGTAGTGTTATATAATTCTAGGATTATGTTGATTTAAACTTATGTGGCTTGAACCTATTAGATTACAAAAATGCTACTATGCCATACCTGAATAGCAAACACTACACCCTAATCAGTATAATATACTGAGAATTTAAAAATGTTTTCTTCGTTGATAACAGCTATTTTCATAATTCATAGAAAGCACCTTTTTCTAATTAATAGAAAATGGAGTTGTTTGATTTTTTTTTTTTGTAATAAAATACCAATAGTAATGTAGGACAACTTTTTCCAGTTATCAACAGAATAAAGATCTACAACAGTGTTTCAACAATCAACCCCAAAACTTCAGTATTTATGTCTCTGCTGTTAGTTTCTAGCCAACTATTGCTGCTAAAACCAAAGATTCCAGTTTAATCCATGGCAGAAATAATATAAAACATAAACGTTTCCTTTATCATTTTTTTTCATGAAAAAAAAAATAACATTCAGGGAATTATTTTCTGTATGATTCAAAATCATATATCAAGGTCAAATTACTAGGGTTTTCAATATAACCAAAAATATTCTTTTAAAAGCAAATAACATAAATGAATCAAAGAGAGTTATATTCACGTCACACAAAAAGCTGCAGAGGGCAATTGATAACCTTATAATTTTGAACTATGATTAAGTGGCAAGGGTGACACTTGAGTGACACCTCCTTTTCTAACTTCCACACCAGACCCACAGGAAGAAGTTTGAGCCTCAATAGATTTAATGTGCAGCTGCCTCTTCTACACAGTGAGTCTTCAATGGCATTCCAACAAATATAGCACTGAAAAATTTTAAACAGCTGTACAACCAGGCACATATTACAAATCACAACAATGAAAATTTCTGAAATTTCAGCAGTCATTCCTCATATATCTCCAAATTTGAACTCTCATATTATAGTGTATTTAATTAACTTTTAAAAAGTTTAAATAACACATAATTTAATCAACAACCAAAATAAATAAATTCTTTATAGGTCAAAAACTAATTTCCAAAGATAGAAAAGTAAGCACATGCTATTGTAAAAAGAAAAAAAACACAGTTTTATAATTATAATAAGATATGCTACTCTGCTTATCTTTCATTACTACATATACAAAAGTATTTTTGCTAATTGTATTACAAATAATTTCATGAAACTGTATTCACTGGAATGATAACTTTAATTCACAAATTTATAAACTCTCCAAAACAATTTACAAGTCATTACTGCAATTGCACAGATTAAAAAATAAATCAGTTTGGGCTAAATCCATTCCAATGATATCATACTAGATAAGTAAAATGGTAGCTTATTGGTGATATATCTCATTTTAAAATGTAGGCATACCTATTTCTAAACAAAATTTTAAGATGTGTGTGTGGGGGGGGGGGTAGTAAATTGGTAGTACACTGAACCTTGTACACTGAAGTAAAATAAGGTAAGAGTAAAATAAAAGAAAAGGGGGAAATGTGTTCATTGAATTACAATGCTTAACCAAGGATACAAAAAAAAATGTATAAAAATAGGTGAATTGCTGATTAAAACAAACTAAATAACGTGAAAATCTAAAACATGACTTTCTTATAGAAAGATTATATAAAACAAAACAAAAATAATCATTTTCTTAAAAAAAATCCCCAAGATTTGTTGTTTTTCAAAATGGCTGAAAAAGTTAGAAAATTAAAAGAAACTCAAAGCAAAAAGTATAATTTCTAAATAAAGAAGATCTGGTAGGAATGTTTAATGAAAAAAATAAGATTAGCACCAGCATCTTCTATATCATCCCATAAGAAGATTTTGAAGCACATTTTAACAAACATGCAAGGAATAGCATTATTTACTAGAATCCAAATTGAAATTTATTTGACACCAAAATCATGCTCATGCAACTAGGTCAATATTGCTTTAAAATTTGAAAGGATGGCTTACAAATAAAATGATACAGGCACTATAACTACCATAAAATCTGGCACATAATGTGCACCTATGCTTTCAAATTGATTTTTTAAATTTTAAGGTATATTTGCAGTGTAACCCCCCCCCCCTTTTTTTACGAGGAAATCTGCAATGTAGATTATTAATTATCCCAGGATTTTGAAAAAAATAGTATATTTCTAGAACTAAAACTCTTTAAGTTAATAAGGGATGTCATATCTTTTAAATAAATAGTATTTCAATTTATGTAGAAGTTTAACTTTCTATGTGCTCATCTCTTTTTTTTTTTCATTTTTAAGGCTATCATTTTTATACCTGGCGTATAATGTGCACCCATAAATTTTGATTTTATTTCTTGGGTTAAAAGTGAGCATTGTACACCGGATTTCACAGTACTAATTTTTAAGGCACAGAAAAAGGAATGTGAATTTTCACATTTGTTAAACAATTTTTTTAAATAAATGTATTAAAAAATCAAAAACTTTAAAATTTATAACAGTAGCAGACTATTTGAAAGTATGTTTTTTTAGAAATGTGAACAGGATTACAAAATATTTAATAAAACTATATGAAATATTTTTTTAAAAAATGATGACAAAATTTTTTTAAAAAAATGCTTTTAAAAATATTTTTAATAAACAATTACAGTTGAAGATAAATTTTAAATACGAAGTGAGTTATACAATGCAAAATTAAGAACTCCATACAATATTCACTATCAAGTCATGTTACTGTATTCCAAAGCCGTGGGAAAAGTTTTAAACAGAGCAGTACTATAGAAGAAGTCCTTCTTCGGAAGGACGAGTATACACCTACAGGGCACTAAAGGTACCAGCTCAGCAGGACGTGTATACACGCTCGCAGCACTTAAGGGGTTAATAAATCTTTAATATCAAATAAAAAAAACAAAGTTTTTCATTATTTATATACATGTATTACAAAGAGAAGTCTAGAATATAATAAAAAGTTATAAGAAAAATCAATACAACTCACCCAAAAGTATAATTTCCCTATCCCTTTTCATAGAGTGGTTTTGCAGATAAAGCTTTTAATCTCCTTTCAAGTAAACAATCAGCCAGAGAAAATTTGACATAATTAGAGTCCCCAAGACCTGATAATCATGAAAAGCAAAACTATAAAATTAGCTTGTAACCAGTAAATATACAAATGCTAATTTTTTTATAATTATATAAATAAGTAATTATTTTATTCTTACAAATATCATGACACAAAATTTTACATTTGTATTTCATATGAATATATAATATTTAAGTTGAACAGATAAACTGAATAATTTTAAGAGTTACATAGAAGAAAATGAATTTTTCATGAAGGCTAAATAAACTATTAAAGAATAAAATCTAAAAAATAATAAATATATTTATAAGCATTAAGATCAAACAGATTAAAAATAAATTCTGAACATTCAAAAGTTTACAAAACAATTTAATTTTAACACTACAATCCCTAGAAAACACATACAGATATGTAATAGCTAAACGCTATATGTACTCTTTAAGTTATTTGAAAGTTGCATTGGTTTCTACTTATCAGCATTACTATTTTTCATGTTATTTATTTTCAAATCTGAAGAAATTAAATATATACTGAACAAAAGAAGCTCTTGTTCCATTATTTCACAAAATTTTCAATTGATTTTATCAATACATAACTACAGAAGTTTAATAGCTTTTTTTTTTGTAAGTATATATTTTTTTCATTACATGAATTCCATTGATTTTATCATTTTCTATTAAATTTATTACACAGGGAAAAAAAGAATATTGAAACATAGATACCAAATACAAACAAAAGTGGATACCCTTCTTGTCAAAACATAACTGAAAATCATGTGCATGATAGTAAAAATGCATTTAAATGAAAACAGGTTTACCTAATAAGGCATAATTCAGTTTCTCCAAATAATTAGGGCTAAGAGGACCTCTATTGATGCGACGGTAAAATTTTTCAGCTGAATCAGAAGGTTTACCATCACCAGTAGTAAAAATTATGAATACAGCACGCACATGATTCATCTTGAATGGCAAACTATATAACAGCAAGTTAAATTGTTCTGTGAATCATATGAGCCCATATTAGATAATTTTCTAAGTAAAAAAATTTTTTATGTGCCATATTTTTACAACCATTTTTATGCATTGTCATCCACTTCTGAGCTATAGTCCAAATTTTAAGTATCTAGTTCATTGGGAAATTAGTTGAAAATCAATTACAAAATTCCACCCGACAGACATACAAGAAAGCGAGTTAATAAAAACATGGTAACCTCTTTGACCCCAGAGCCACGAAATTGAATACGTAGACGCAACTCGACCCTTGTTATCGACAGGTGGTCTTTGTTTGTGTAAGTTCTGGAGTTGGAGGGCCCCTGTTGAAAGAGGGGCCAGCCTCTTCGGGGGCCCGGGTTTGAGACTATAACTTTTTTCACATTTGCATGCATTGTCATCCACTTCTAAGCTAGGATCCAAATTTCAAGTCTCTAGCTCATAGGGAAGTTAGTTTAAAATCAATTACAAAATTCCACCGGATAGACATCCAAGCCTCTTTGGGGGCCCGGGTTCAAGACTAGCACTTCTTTTTCACATTTTCATGCATTGTCATTTACTTCTGAGCTACATTTCAAGTCTCTAGCTCATCGGGAAGTTAGTTTAAAATCAATTAATTACAAAATTCCACCCAGACAGACAAGAAAGCGAGTTAATAAAAACATGGTAAAAACAGAGCCTCATCAACAAAAAATATATAACATGTGAATAATTATATAGACTGAAAGACATTTTTGAAGCATTTGGGGATCATCATGAATAGATAACTTCATTTTTACAGCAGCATTACATTAAAACTCCATTAAATGTTATTTGCTCAGTAGAAAAGATTCTTTATATAGTATAATTTTCTTAGTTGGCATTTATTACACTATTGTAGTTAAACATTCAACTATTTTTCTAATAAATAGTCTGTGTGTATAGAGACTGAGAAAAAGATTGAATACAAAAATTTAAAACATGCATATTATGCTAGATTAGATTAAAAAATATTGATTAATAAACAAATTTAATAAATTATATTTCAAACATAACACATAAATTTTTTACGAATAGATAAACAATTTTTGCTGAAAAAATTATTTAACCATTCAATTATTCTTTAATAGTTTATATATATATATATATATATATATTTTATCTATGCACACAGATAATTTAATAAAAAGAAAATTTTTACTTTTTTACCTGTCAAACTGAGACAAAATATACTTACTTTCGGTCCATAAGAAGGAGCTTTATCAGCAATTTCTTCTGCTATAGCTTTAGCTTGACCTGTCTGTGAAGCATATAATGCTTTAATTCAACAGCTTTTCTTGCCATCAAAAGTTCTAGTTAAAAATAAAAGTTCTAAGTAAAATGATCAATACAAATTTTTTAGCTATCATAAAACAAATATGTCAACCATCCAGACAGTAGTTTTATTAATAATTAATGTCAAAAACTTTAAAAATTTGACATTCCTGTACAGCAAAAAGGTATGTATTACACTGTCAACCAATTTCAAAAGATCAGAGGACTTCACCAATTCAAAATATGTTGCTATATGCTGTCATTGTTATTATTATTATGTTTTAAAATGCAAGAGAATAGATTTCAAATATTGTTGCATATTGTGGCATTTGGGAATGGCTTTTGATTCGATAAAATTGGTCAACAGTATAATAAATAAATAACAATAACAATTATGGAAATTTTTTCAAATATTGATACTGGATGCTTTGAAATCCACAAACACAACAGGAAGAATAGTATTTATGCATTAGCATTGTCAGAGCCAAATTGGCCACACACAAATAGAACCATTTTCCACCATAATCTAACTGTGTGAATTTTTTTTATATTAAACATGTTAGAATCTTTCTGTTGTTTTGATATGGCACATTTCACATAGCACCAATTTTTTTTTTGCTGTGGTGATCCTAAAACATAAGCACTTGAATTGAATTTGAGACAGAAGTAATGCTTATAATGAAAAACAGTACTTGCATATTATTGCAACCTATTGGCAACCAGGGCCGATCCTAGGGTGTTGGCCGCCCGTGTGCAAAAACCTAATGTGCCGCCCCTGTAAAGAATTTTTCCTACTTTGATTTATACTTAACATTGACGTTATAGGATAATGCACCTGTATAAGAGTAAAAAGGGAAGCATTAATAAAAATGAAATTTGAAGTGCAAAACTTTATTTTCTGGCCAGCTAGTAGTTTATAATAGCTACAAAATACAATAAACAAAACAAAAATATTACCTTTAAAATAAAAATAGGCATTTTGTATATTAGATATTCTAAGCAAGAGTATTTACGTAGGAAATATAATCTAAAAATTAAAAAAAATACTAAGTATAAATCTCGTGAAACTAAAAGTATATTCATAGGTGTTTAAAATAAAGAGAATTTTTAGATTTGGTGGGTTATCTCTAGAGTTTCAGACAGATTTAAATGAAATTTGGTTTGTGCATAAGTTTGACAAAATACAAATAATAACCTCTCAACATTAATCAACAAGATCGAGCGTAACACTTAACGGAGTCGAAAAGTATGAAACAGCGGATGCAAAATAGAATAAAATAAGGGGTGAATAGGAGGTATGGTTCTCTCTTTCAGATATACAGACCTCGCATCATAACTCACACAAAAGTTTTGTGATCCTATCTTATGATCAGATTCATCATCTTCCTGCATCATCGTACAGCCTTAGACTTACCATATATATATATATTTTTAAATTTCATATTTCCAGTAAATGAAAATTTAATGGAGTGGAAACTAAGGAATGGATTTTTCTGAATTTGTATCCTGGTTCAACCATATCTGAAAAAAGATTTTTGATTGGAACAAAGCAAAGGAAAAAAAACTAATTAGGCGTGAATTTTTTTTTTTTTTTAAATTTTGTAGACATTTTCGGCAATCTACGTTCGATGTTTCAGCAAAGATATGCAGAATTTAAAAAATTCAAATTTTGAAAACATTCTTTTGCAAAGCGTTATACTTGTCGTGCTGCCATCTATAAGCAAATATTACTACTAATTGCAAACAAATTGGTAACAATTTTTAATCGAAAGTTAGCTTGCATTTTATTCAAGTAGTAATGATAATAACACAATAATTAGTTTTTTAAATGTTACTTTTAACAAACATATAATTTTGTTCAATATATTCACCCTTGTCACTTAACTGCATATCAGATATACGAGTATTATAATAAATAAATAAATAAATATAATTTTTACGTAGCCATATCTTTATTAGAACATTATCATATAAAAAACACACAGAACATAACACTCAAACAAATATAGTGAATAGCAATATAATCTAGTTTTAGCACTCATTTTGACACCTTTTCTCTCTCCTTTAAAGTTCTTTTGTTATGATCGCAGCAATATATTCAGCCAATTCCCCAATATGACATACCTTACACCTTTTACCACGTGTATTATCTTCAAAATCAGCTACTAAAGGAAAGTTTTTAGTCACACATTCATGAAAGTCCTACTCCTGGAATAAAATATATAACTTAAGGAGCACATAAAGCATGACTGAAAAAAGACCATTAACATACACGTGTGACAAATAAATAAATAAAAATGAGGTTATACAGTCGAACCTCCCTTTTAGGAATCTCTATATTGCGAATTTTTCTAGAAAGTGAATTTTTCCTGGAACCAAGAAAATTTCACGATTTTCTTTGTAAAATAACTTTCCAATAGCGAAGTGCATTTTCAATATCACAAACTTTTTCTTTTGTGGTTCAATTTTTTTCTCCCTATGTTTAAATTATTTCTCAACATTTCAAACTATACTTTTTTTAACACATTTTATGGTGGTTATAAAACCTTGAACTGGTCTCCAAACACCGCGCCGGGCGTTTCATTCAAGAAGTGCAGCTCTAACCCCCGTTGTCTAGTTCACTGGATACATCACAAACAGTGTAAGAAACTTTAAAAAAAAAAAAAAATTAATGACATTGATATAGAAATCACACACACAACCATGAAGTGCTGACAACTAAAAGGGGAAGGGGAAATTGCAAAGGTAAAAAGCTATACACTTGAAGAAGCCCGTGCAACGCCGGGCCATGAAGCTAATGTATATATAAGAATTTGATATTGAAAATGTGTGTAGTGAGTGCAAAAATATGCTAATCATTAAAAGGTAGGCGAACGAGGACGATAACATTGCCATGATTTTTACCTTACGGTATGTAGTCCCTAAATAATAATGTTGCAAGGCTAAGGCACAACAAGCAAATATTGTTTCTGTGCCATGAGAAAAAATCTCGTAGTCGAATATGTGTAAGTTTTCAGATTTTGTTTCATTTAGAATTTTGTGATGGTTATGCACAAAAAGTAATCGTGGATTAATTTTGCTTAACAGACAATGAACCAAGCATGACCATTAAGCATTTATAGATTAGTTTGATATTAGGAAATAATTTAGAAATTTACTTTTTAATATAAATGATTTCTAGATAGAGGAAAGGGGCAATACAACAGAAACCATACAGGTTAAAAGAGTTGCCGCATTGACTTCGGATAATTACACCACTGGAAGCAGGGCAATCGTGATAGATCGTAACTGCTGGGACATTAAAAAATCAAACCGGAAGGCCTGGGTTTGATGCCCGATGCCACCAAATATCCACCGAGTGCACACGGAGTACGTCTCGTTAAATCAGTGGGTCCGAATGGTGTCACCATCTATCGTGAGCAAAATCGTACTGTCACCTTCATGGGCTCAAAGCTTCGGCTAACGACAGGCGTATCTCTAACCCGTTGTCATGATGAATTTCGTGGGCCTCGATCTGACTACGTCAGACAGGAGGCATAAGTAACAACAACACAACAACATTATAAAATGTACAGAGCAACCCTCGTCAGAAGATGCCAGTAATAAGGATAAGCGTAACTACTACTAAATGCGTAAAAAGCCGTACCTTCTCCGCAATATACTTGAATATTACTAAAGATATAAGGCCCCTAATGTCTCTTATGACTGATGGAAACGAAGCATGGCACATCCTGCGCAAATATTTCCAACCTGATTGTATAGATAGACTAACTGATTTGCTTGATACATTTTCCTCATGCAGAACTCGAGAAAGGGAAATGACAGGGACGTCTTAAGGCATGGGCCAACTGGGCCCGGGCCCAGGGCCTCGGCCACAATGGGGCCTCGTCTCGTTCTCAACTCAGATTTAATAATATCCCGATTCGAATAATATCAACGGTCAAATGTTTTTTTTCCCAGTTGAATTATCCGAAAAACTGGACATTTCCAACGATATGCCTACTGGCTACATGTGATAACCGTCGTCCCATGTATAGGCTTAGGTACCACCATACATTATTATTACTCATTCAATCAAAAGGCGTTAGTCGGTCGAGCCGGTTTGTGCGATTGTAAGTCATGCGCATGAATATGTTTTGAGTTATTGTTTGTACGAATATTTGACAAAGTAAGCTACATACTGTCTACTTTTAAGGATCAGTTGGTGGGGTCTACCTTTGTGTAGGGGCCCTGGTCAGGGCGTAGCTACCTCTGTATTAATGATACGGGCCTTCAAGCTACAAGGGCCCCAACATGTGTAAGCAAAATATCGTGAAATGTTAAGGGTTAAGGAGCCTCCAAAAAAGGTCCCGAAGGAGTTTTGATACAGGGCCCATTTAGGACTATCTATGCCAGAGGCCCAGGGCCTACTTTTATTTCGGGACCCATGGCTTACTTTTGCATAGGGACCCAGGGCCTAATTTTGTATAGGGACCCTGGACCTACTTTTGCGTAGGGGCCCAGGGCCTCAAGAAGTCTTAAAAGTTCCTGGGAAATGATTGAACTTTTTACAGCAAGACTTCGGAAAATAATGAAATTAGTTTTTCTGAAAAATATAGTTTTCTTATTGATAATGTGTTTACCTGATAAATTCCCGCCATCTTGCAATCGATCTACAGATGGAAGGGTTCAATATTCTTCGTCGGTCTTGTATTAAAAGAAAATGGCGGAAAAATCGTGATTATTTACTATGAAATCATAACAATGATTCATTGCAATGAGTAGTATAGTCGGCGTAAAGTACAAAAATAATCAATTTGTTGAAAAGAAAATGTAAATCCTATCAAATGCTTCAAACGAGGGAAGATCGGTCGTCTAGAAGAGAATTGTTGTTTGTAAGGTAAAAGTTAGAGAAAGAAAAATCCACATCATTGCAAAGCCTGCGTCAATGAAAAGGGTTCGAATTTGAATTATTAGATAATTGAGAGTATCCTCATCCTCTTTTGTGGATAGCGTGAAATGTTTGAAACCTCAAGTCTACTAAAAACACGAATATTTCTTTGTTAAACATAACAACAAGCCCCAATAAGGTGAAGGAACCTTCTGCTTGAAGTCTGAATCTTAAAATGTTTTATTAACAAGAGGTGATCTTCTCTTCTTACTGTGTAGAGCGCATTTGATTACTGATCCCAAATCAGACAAGTGGATTAGAAAGTGGATGCATGCTAATCAGAAAAAATGAAGGCCATCAATGTTTTTGACAAGGAACAACAAAAATACCATAACCGCCTACAAAATCAACTCTATAGATGCTATCCAAAGAATATCAAAAGAGGAAAGCCGCAGAAGAAAAATATCCTATATAGGGACCACCACAAAGAAGGTAGATGCCGAAGCATGGCATGAAAAGATCGCTATTTGTTTTATAGAACTTACCAATTACTGTATATATCGAGTGGCCGCGGTAGCCTGGCGGCCAAGGTAACGGACTCGGGCAGATATGTCATAAGTCTGAGCCTTGTGCCGCTGAAGACCCACCGTGTAGGGAGCGATGCACGTTAATTTTGTCGAGAACTCAAACGTCGTCTTGTTGGTGTGGTGTGGTAGTTAGGAGAGGGGGTGCCAGCTCAGGTGCCGTCCTTGTCACTTGACCACGATTCAAAATTACGAGGTCCGTCGCCTAGAGCCCTCGCGTAGCTGAACAGTGAGACGTTAATATTCACTTACTTACTGTATATATCGATACGGATTCATAAATATCTGGTTTTATTGTTATTGATACCGATTTGATTAGAAATTTTTACCAATCAAAATAATGAAGTATGATCAGTTTTAAATTCCTTTGATTCTTCCCCATACTTTTTTTATAATACTTTACATATTCTGGTTTACTTCAGAACACCACTCTTCAGATTTATTTTATAAAAAATTGTTGAAAAATAGCTTTAGTGAAAAGTAACATTTAAATGTAAATTTGCTGTAGAATTTAAAAAACAATATTTATTACAATACTTAATCAGCCAGCTGGGTGGCATAGTTGCTAAGGCACTGGCTTCACACGCCCAAGTTTGCGAGTTCAACTTCGGCTCAAGTCGGTGGATTTTCATGATACAAAATATCGTCAGCATCCATATCGCATGATTATGCGGCATGTCAAAGATCCCTAAAGTGTCTGTTTGATTTGGGTGCTCTTGGGAAAATTAAATCCTAGTTCAGGTTCGCATGGTCTAAACTCAGGTGCCTTCCTCCAGGGAGGAAACTGGACGTCAAAATTACGTTGCGATGTTTGGTACTCCCCTTTTACGGTGCCGCACTGAAAAGTGATTCCAGTTCCCGGGTCTAGGTCTACAATGGAAAATACCAATCCGAAACCAAATTGGCGAAAAAATATTTAATCAAAATTTTCATTATTGTCATTGGCCCAAATGGCCTCATATTTTGTACTTTAATACTTTATTTTTTGTACTTTGTTCTTTTGCCTTTAATGTCTGTCCATGACATTACACTGGTACTGAAACCGATGAAGAACCAAGAATTCAATTTAGGACTCGTTAACCGATTGCATATATTGAATTTCGAAACTAGATTACGTGAATTTTCGAATAGTCGCTGAATTCTTGTAGCAAGGGCAAAATAAACTAAGCTTACAATTTTTTGAAATTGTTATAGAGTTTATATAATTTACTTCAAGAAGTTTTCAAATGTCTACTGATGCATTAGAAAAATTAAATCTAAACGTAGCGCATTGCGTAAAGTAACAGCTTTAACTAAAGTTAAATTAAATTCTCTCTCTCTCTCTCTCTCTCTCTCTCTCTCTCTCTCGGGTGAAGAAATTGAATCGCAAAGAATTAAATGAGAACTATGAAGCAATCTTGGTTAGAGCTAAAAAATTTTAATTACTTGATCAGGATATTGAAAATCTAATTTCTATAGGTTCTATGGGAAAAAAATAGCGAGCGAGGAGTATCAAGAAAAATATTCAAGATTATCTAAACGAAATTCGCATATCTCGAAGAGGAAGGGGATGGGAAGTTTAGGGAAGCAAATGATTCTGAATGAATGTTTTATTTTACTCCGTGAGATATCAAAATTCAGTTAAATTACTTTAACTGACGATCGAAAAATTTGCAGGTGATCCTAAAAACTGGCAAGAATTTTGGAACAGCTTTGAAAGCAATATTGATAAAATTGACTCGCGCTTTCACAAGGGGAAAAATTTGCATACCTAAGAACTCTTAATAGGCCAATGCAGGGATAATTATACAAATTATGTTACGAGTTTAAGGGTGATTTGGCAAGAGATATAATCATTTCTAGATTTAAAATTTTATTCATTAAAGTGTAAAATATTCATCAAATGTCTGTGGTTTGAGAACTCTTTATTGAACTTGATGCTTCTGTAAGAAATCTAGATTCCATAAATGTTACTTCGAGTTGCTATGGTCATCTATGAATACCAGTGCTTTTAAAACTTAACCCTAATGATCTCGCCTTAGAATTTCACGGACAGAAAAAGACTGCTGTGAAACTGAGGTTTCTAGTCTCGTACGATTTTTAAAAAGTAAAATGTCGGGAATCTTCCCTTATTTCAAATGAAAAAGTAACCCAATGCCACGTTATATTCATCAAAATTTTAGAGTAAAAAAAATTTCTTATAGAAATGCATACTCTGCCGCAGCTCTACGAGTTACGCAACTCACATGTATTTTTTGATGAATCGCACTACTCTCGGAATAGTGTTTTCCGGAACAAAACCAACTATGGGGAAACTCTAATCTTTGCTTTAAAATGTTTAAGTCTTTCCCCATTAGTAAAAAGTGTCGAACAAATACATTTCAGTGTTTTAAAACAAAAGCCAGAATCGCCATGGCTGAATTAGCTTCGGAAATAAAAAATATCCCTATAATACAAAGAATAATGAAACTAACAATACAGAAATGGGTACTAACCAAATTGATTCGGTTTGTAACTCAAAAGATGAAACATGCAATTTTTCAGTTTTAGATGTTCTAGTTTAGAACAAAAGAACAATGTTGACTAATTTAAAAATGTTAATCTTCAAACATGCAATCGCTGAAATTAAATCAAAATATTCCTTGGTTGTGGTATAAAAGCTTTGCAAGTGGAAAATCTTGCAAAAACCTTAGAATTAAAACCAATTCACGCGCGCCTTCTCGAAAGAATTCCCATTGAGAAGAGACTAATAGCCATTGACGCTGTTTTGGGGCGAGTAGTAGGCTCTGCTTTTCGGGGGCGAGCAAAACCGTCCCTAAAATATTGCGGTGATGGCAAATTGTAGCTATCGCGAATGACCTGAAATTGTTTTGGGAATTGGTTTCTATTTGTATAAATAATGAATACCAAAGTCTCTCGCTTTCGGATAAATTTTATTGATAATTTTTTTAAAGTAGTTTGATACAAGGGCAATAGATACGAAACTAAATTACCTTGCAAGTCAGATCCTGAAGAACTAGATAGCAATTTTGAAACCGCAAGAAGACGGTTTGGTAATTTAATTTTTAAATTAAATAAAAAAAGGCATTGGGGTGAGGAATATAAAATTAATGAACAATTGAAAAATAGTATCGTAAACGAATGCAGTGATGTTTCTCTTTTCAGGATGTTGTATGCCTAATCAAGCTGTAATTAGACTTGATGAGAACTCGCTCGTTAAATTGTTTTTGATGCTTCCTCGAAAGGAAAAAAAATTAAATCTTCAAATGATTTATTTTGCCGCCCATCCGGTATAGTGGTCAGTGAAGCTGATTGCGTGCGTAGGGCTGGTTCGAATCCCGGAGAAGGCATGGATGTTTGCGTTGTAATCCTTTCTCTCTCTTCTGTCTGTGTTGTATGCCCCGTGTTATACATTGCGTGGTGCACGGGGTTTTATAAATGATAGAAAAAATGATTTATTTAGAGGAGCCAACCTAATACCAGATTTATATTGCTCATTATACTTAAATTTCGAAAATATGCAAGTGTTTTTGTAGTGCTATTTGAAAAAGAGTTTTTAGTTATTAATATTGTAAAGGAACATCGTAAATATTTAATTTCTTTGGTCTGATGAACAAAAATTCCAAGGATTTTAAAGTAATAAATATTCAGAGTTTTTTGTCTCGGTTACTAGTAGTCCATTTATTCTAACGGCGACAATTAAAAGTAATTTTAAATATATAAATGTAAATCTAATGTGTGTGCCAACATGTTAAACTCATCTCTTTACATTGATGATCTGTTCTACGAATCGGACTGTTAAGAATGCTAATAGTATACCTGATGCAGTAAAACTTTCGAAACGCGCGAGTATAAATTAAATTTAATTTTAATTCTCACGAGAATTAAAAGAATTGTTTATCTAATAATATAGCAGCTAGTAGTTTCCTTGCACCTGTTAAGATATTGTCTGATTTGGAATACTGAAGATTCTATAAGAATCGAAACAGCTACTTTAGAGCAATGCATTATGCACATAAAAAAAATTACAAAACATTTTTTTACAACTTCGGGCTAAAATATGATCTCTCTGGTTTTATATCACCCTTTATTGTGAACTTTAAAATTTCATTACGGAAAATATGGGTCAAAGGATTTGATTAGGATGACATTATTTCATCAGAGTTAAAAATGAAAATTTTTTTAAAGCGGTTATTTAACCCCTTGCCTCTCGCTCCTGTCAAATTCACGGGGGGGGGGGGATTTTCCTCTCTATTCCTCGTGCCCGTGATTTTTCCGGGCTGGAGTGTTGAAAAGTAACCTTGCCATAAAATCTTGAAACAATCTACTTCTTAAAACCCGGAATATTGTTGTTTTTCTTAATCTATACACCAGATTATTTTTAACGTGTTTAGCGATAATTATTTTTTTAACTAAATATCAGGACAACAAACATATATATTAGGGATACGGTTTTTTAATCTTAGTTCAAGTACTCAGTTGCGCTTTTCGTAAAAAACACGTGAATAAAAATTTTGGAAAAAAAACTGATAAAAAATATATTTTTTAACATTGTATACACTATACAGTTAGTCAGGAAGTAAATAGGATTGTACTTTTAGCACTTTTTTGTCACTGACTACAATAAAAGATATCAGAACAGTAGACATTGTAGACCAATATATTGCAGATTACTGAATTGCTCGAAAACGAGGTAAGAAGTACTATAAGAATATTTTTTATTTGTTTGATCAAACTATTTTGAACCAGTACTTTATTTATAAAAACAAGGAGGCAAAAAATCTCATTTGATGTTCGTTTATCTTTAGTAGATGAACTTATTGAAAAGTATTCTATATTGGAAACCACTGCAAAAAGAGACCGGGGAATTTGGAGAATAACCCCAACCATTTGATTAAGACATTTTATTAGACGGATACCTCCAACTGATAAAAAGTGGCAACCATCAAGAGAATGCAAAGTTTGTTGTTCCAAAAGAGATGAAAACACTAAAAGATGCAGAAAGGGGTTAAAAGATTTTTGTTCCTAGAAAATACTTTTAAAATTGTAATTTTGATACATTTCCTTACACATTTCGTGACGCTAGTGAAAGTACATATGGGGTGGTTACTCATTTTAGGTAGTGACAAAAATGATATCGAACAAGTTTCATATTTTCTAAGATTAGAGTGGCTCCACTAAAAAAAAAAAGCTCTTTACATCGTTTGGAGTTAATGGAAACAATAGCTTTGTGCAGCTAGACTTTGTAAATAATTGTATAAATTATTTAGTGACTTTGTGCAGTGGTCTTTCGATCGGATTCAAGTATTGTTATATGTAGGATAAATTATTTCAGGGCTTGGAAACCACATTCGTAAGCAACATAATTTCGAAAATAAATAATTTAACTAATCCTTGTTGGCAACATTGTTCTGGCAAGTCAAACTCGGCAGATGACTCGCCAGATGTTTTCCCTGTTCAAAGCCTTGGAAATAACGGTCTATGGTCGTGTGGACTCAAAGGGGGCTGAGAGAAAATAGCCTTTAATGGCCTAAATTTGATCTTGTAACAAAGTAAAAGCATTCTGAAACTAAAGTTCTCCGAAACTGGTGCACATCTGAATTTAAGAAATACTTGTGAAATCAGAATACTTTAACTCCTTACTAAAAGGTAAGTGAATTCTCTCTCTCTCTCTCTCTCGCTTAGATAAAGCATTTTATTTTTGACTGTAAACTTTTCCAAATTTGAAGGTCCCTTGTTTTCTGATTTATTAAAGCTGAAGAACATTTCGTTAGAGAATTGCAGATGCAGCACTTTAGGGATATTCTAAATAGGAAGGTGCAAATTTTAAATTCTGTACTATAATTGTTCACGTCCTTATTTAGATCAAGTTATTTTAAAGACTAGCTATAGAATTAATGAATTCCGTTCTAATGAGAGAAATTCAATAATTGTTCCAAGCGAGTAAACTCTCTGAGCTCGTAGTTAAGGGAAGACATCCGTGACATCACTTTCTTGCCTCACAAATTTGGAGAAAATCAGATTCCACTTGGTGAAGGCAGCTGGTACGGAAAATTAACAGATGTTTAACATGTAAGAAATACTGCTAAGCCAACAGATCATTATCCGGACAGTTACCACATTATAGAATCTCGGAATCGCCACCTTTGACTGTCATTTAAGTCGACTTCACAGACCCGGTTTATGTCAAATTAGGGACCGACACTGAGAAATCTGGCATTGCCCTCTTTACGTTTGCAGTTACACGCGCAGTTCACATAGAATTAGTGTCTAGTTTATATCAAAGAGAATTCATTTTAGCATTAAGACTTTTTCTTTAAAGCAAATCAAATTGTGAAACCATCTCTATTCAGATAATACCTCTACAGTATTTCTTCAATAGTATCAAAGATGAAATAAAAATTTAAAACTTCATCAGAAGGCATTGTATGGAAGTTGATTGTTGAGATCTCTCCATGGTGAGGACTTTACGAGCATCTAATGAGAAAAAAAGAACCTTTAAGAAAAATAATTGGTACGGCTCAACTCGCACACATTTGCATTTAATGACATTACTCTCCCAACCGATTCGCCAGGTTCCCCGCATTTATGTAATAAGTGCTGAGATATTCTGGTCTCGAGACAGCTTAATGGTGGAGTGAGAGAGTTATGAATTCAAATATTTAGCTTACGTCAACATAATTTGCTGCACGACTCGGCATTGCACGGGCTTTTTTGAATGCATTACTTTTCCTTTTTCTTAATTTTCTCTTACTCTCTTGAAATCTAAACTTTTGGGGTATTTCTATACTTATGTCATTGCAATTCTCTTCCACATCTTTCTCTTATCAAAAGAAATTCAAATTAGAAACACAAAAGCAGACAATAAGATTAATTTTTCTAAATAGAATGTTTCAAAGAAAATTATCATGAAAGACATACGCAATGGTAGAAGTAAGTATTAATATTTAACTTGTACCACAAATTAAGTATTTCCCAGTTAAGAAATTTTAATTAGAAATAACGGGCTAAATTAGCCGGAAAAGGAATGGAATTTAGAGATTCTAACTGTGAACCTTTCTCAAACCCCTGGAATGCCGAATATTAAAATTGTGGAACCATTAGCATATATTTAAAGCACAGTTTCCAGAGTGAGGGACGAGAAACCTGTTCCGCTTGTCACTCCACATTATGTAATAAAAGTGTTTACACAAATTGCTTTAATGGTTGATTAGGTATACACTTGTATTACAATATTAAATATTTATATGGACCCTTCTTTAATAGATTGATTTAATTTTTAAATTCTTAAGATAACCAGCACATCACTTACTCTAAAAGAACCCAATTTTTCCACAATAGTCTTTCTGAATGTAAAATGTTACTACCATTAATTTAAACTGAAGAATATTCACTGCCCATCCAAAATGCAAGCATGCATAAGAGAACCTTCTTGCAAATCGTTTCAAAGTAAAACCTCACGGAATAGAACATTTTTTGTAAAACTGTATTTGTGAGCGATTTAATTTTTCCTGTTTACCATAACCCGAACGGAATGCATCGATTGCTCTTGAAAAAGCAACATAAAACATCCCATGTGAAATTACCGGCTGAAAAAATATCCCTACTTTTGAAGGCTTTGTTCTTGGACTTGCTTATAGGTTAAAACAGTCGTACTCGAGACTGCCACCTTTGAAGGCGAAAAGGTAGCTGTAAGAAAGGCAAAGTGTAGTTCACGGGATAAAAGAATGCGAGCCTGTCCAGCAA
>BMAO01004870.1:0-18641 GCA_019973975.1 Trichonephila clavata
AAATGCATAATATTCAAATTTCAAATATGAACTTAGTTTTCATAGTGACAATAAAATATATTTAATAAATTTTTAATCATATTTCTACGCATTTTTTGCTTAAAAATTTTGAGCCAAAAGCGTGTAATATTACATAAATAGATTACAAAAATTATTTCACTTAATATATATTTACGTGTCTGAATTTGTTTGAAAGGTAAAATGAGTGTTCTGCAGTTTTGGATTGTTGTAGCGATAATACTTTTTCCTTCTACTAGGTTTAGATAATGATACATTTCAGTTTAAAATTATGGAAATAATTTGGCAAAAAGGTCTTTTTTTATTAGAGAAGTTTTATTTTTCTTGAATTTTTCAGCACTGCAATTTAAATTATATTTTCTACAAGTACTTGAAATAGTATTGTGATGTCAACGGAATATAGGTACCGCTTCTAAATGGAGAAAAAAATCTATAGATCTTTTTTAACGAGAAGTAAAAGTAAAACTATATAAATATTAATTAATGGTAAATAAGTGGCAGGAACAGAATCTTTTTGCATGCGATAGAAAATTAAGATAATTCGATTGTGTTAATTAATATTTTAAATTTAAATTATTAAACATAGTATAAAGAAACTAAGAATTTAAAATCAAATCAGTTTCTTACATATTAAATCATCTGCTTTTCTGGAAATGCTTACAATATTTATTTACAAAACAAAATCTTCAATTAAGTTTGGTATTTACGAATTAAACCACTGCAACGTTTTCACTTCACACAACACAAAAATTGGCTTCCTTTTTGTGGATAGGATAGCACTATTCCTATGCACATGAGTGCTTCTAAATAGTGTGGTGCCTTGTTATTTGACATCGCCTTGGCAACCTAAATCCTTGAGAAAACACCTTGAGAAACGCCCTTAGAGTCGTAAAGGCCGAGTGTATTTAGATGAGTCACAGATAGAAACCACCTATTCATCCCAAGACCATATAGTGGGAAGTAGATTCAGACTAAAACAGGGAAGAGAATGGGTGTATTACTTCTCCTTCACAAACAACATATTCTAAGCACTAAAGAAGTACTCAATTTTATGAATAATATCAATACAAAATGTATATATTCTTCTTAATATCTGTGACGTAGGCAAACCAAATTTTCAATTTCCCAACTCTCACTCTTGTGTTAATTTTCTCAAACGTCACACCACCGCCCAATTCCTAAAAATTGAAAAACATCGCTAAATGTTGCGATATCAGCAAAAAGTGGTAAACCATTCTCGAACATGTTTAAAATCCAAAATTTTGTTAGTGAATCTGCAAAAATAACATCATTGTTTATAAGTTGTAAATTCTAAATTATTCCTGGCTTATGTTATTTAAAAATGATAAAAAAAAAATTCGGACTTATTATCTGTGTAAGTGACAGAGTGGATAATTTTCAAAAATACGGTCTAATATGTAAGTACTCGAGAGATTATGAGGTTTACAAAACGGCGAATTAAGGAATATATTGGAACTGCACGACAGCATATAGATTCGTACTTATACGAGTTTAAGGGGTGCTGACTATCTACAGAAGACTCTTTTATCGCGTTTTAGAATGCAGTTACAGTGTTTTAGGCACCTAAATATTTTACGTCTTATTGGATTTTTCGTTTATTTAACGTGTTTTCCCCTAAATACAGTATTTAAATCTAAATTTTCAGAACTATATTTGTGTACCCAAGAAGTATGCTCAATAATTTATGTTTTCTCTCACTTGCAAAAACAATGACAGTATCCTTACTTATTTGTATTTAATAGAAATACTTAATGTTTTCAAACCATCAAAAGCATGTTTTTTTCTAACAGCCTAAATTGGATGGAAAATTAATTATTTAAAATTAAATTAAATTAATAAACTTCACATAAATAACTAACTACTACGTTACTTAAACTACTTCTTTCATAAATGTTAATATGCAACACAGTTTGGATTTCAGAGAAATTCATTCCAGGTTTCTTAGGCTAACAATTAAAAATTGAGGAGTAACATATTGAGGTTTTGTCATTTTATATTCAGGTCTGTTTAATTCAAATACAGGATAAAAGTATAACCGGATTTTAGAAGCCTCACGTTTGTTTGAGATGAACATTGATACAGCATTATTGACCAAACTTTGCGATTTTATTTCTTAACGTATGTTCACGTTTAAAAAATTCCATATTAAATTCGCTTCGAAATATAATCAAATGCATTAACCAAATATACATTTGGTTCATGTACATCTGAACTGGCGTGTAGTATAAAAAAAATAAATTCAGTTTGGATTTAATAAAGTCTTTCTAAGCCCTCCCCTTTTTTTGTAATTTTTTCTTCATTTCAATAAATATATATATTTACAGCTCACAAACACAGTATAATAGCTTATTTTCACTTAAGAATTTGTTCTTATTTAAGATCAGCTTTTGCTTAGTTTCCTTTATCACCGTCGATTGAAAAGTTTTTCAATTCTAAGCAAGAATCTATATATGCTAAGTACTATTTAAAAAGTATGTCTTTTGTATCAGACTTCTGTCTATATTATGATATTACTTATAAAACAACGTCTAATCCTTTCTTAGAATTTTGCAACACAGATTATTTTTATTTTACTGTATTAATATGCTTGATGATTTTTCTTTCTCTTAAAGTTTGCAAATCAAGTTAATGAGTTTATAGTAGTTCAAATTAAAGAAAGATATGAAGAAAGATTAAAAATATTATACCCTCTTTTATTTCATTCCTCATTTATAAAATTCGAACCTTTTTATCTATTTTATTTGTTATTTTATGTATGAATTGTATATTTTAAGGATATTCAAATATTTTTATCTTTAGACTTTGAACATTAAAGTCGTATTAAAAACTTCATGGATGCTCGTGTAAGTGTTTATATATTTTGCAATCAAACTGAATCTATAAATTAGTAAAATTTTCTTAAGCAGAATTACATAGTTATCCAATTTAAATATTCATGTAGGTCGCTTTAAGGAAAATGTCATTCTTGGCATTGTTGAATCGGGGTTAGAAACTTGGTGTTATTTAATGCCCGTTGCGTAGAAATCTGCTTATGCACGTTAAATCTTCTGACAGGTCAAGTGTCAAATTACAGGTCAAGTGTTTTTCTCGTCACTTATTAATGAAAAAATTATGATTAAAAATTATGAGACAATTCAACAGAAGCTATATTGTTAAAAATGTGACGGAATAGCAATCAATCAAATTTTGTGAAATGATTATAAATTTTTAATATAATAAATATTCAATTTCCCAAAGAAAGTCTTTAAAATCAGTTTATACCTAATAGTTAATGCATTTAAATTAAGCCTTTGATTTGTAAATAATAAAAATATATCAATATATGTGAAGCATATACATATGCAATAAGGATTCTACCGACTTTTAACACCCTATTCACTGTTTTTGTGAAAACAATCTCTCTCACATGTAACCTACAGGACTTATTCCATAACTACTTAAACATTTATAAACAAAATACGGAAAAACCCAGTCTGGCTGGAAAAAAAATTCAATAAATGTGTTAAAAAATAGTTTACTAAATCAAAATGATCTTCATGAAATGTAAATAAATATATTTTATCCAATTCCTATTATTGGTTCACACTTTCTTTATATATATATATATATATACTTTCTATATATATATATATACATACAGAGAGATATGGTTCAAATCTTTAGTCGTTAAAAAATAATTTACTCATCCACAGAATTTCAAATACTTTTTTAAACTTAAATGGATATTTCAAGTTAATACAGTTTTTCAAATATATATTTATTGATTTTTTATTCATTTTTTTTATTTTAAATTTAATTTTCGTTACTTCTGAAGAAATGGAGACTAGATGTTAATACAGTTTTTTAAATATTAATTCAATAATTAGATTACAATAACTAAAATAAAATTTTCTTTCTTGAACAAAGTAGGAAAATACCTAAAACTCTTTTTTACATTACTTGTTTTCTTTAACAAACCTTTTAACAGCCATGAGTAATTGCATGAATTGATGTTTTATCGTCCTGCCAAAAGCCACATTCTGGAAGAAATTATATCTATTATCCCATACGAGACCAATTATTGAATCTGTATGCACATAGAGCCTTACTATCTCAGCCTTCTCTACAAATGAATGGTGGCCGCTGAAGCCTAGTGCTCATGGTCATGGACTCATAGCTGGCTTGTCATGAGTTCAAGCCTTATACCGCTGAAGATCCGCCTTGTAGAGGAGACCGATGCACGTTAAATCTTTCGAGACTCAATCGTCCCCTCCTGTCATATTGTGGTAGTTAGGAGCTGTACTAGCTCAAATGTCGTTTTCGTCACTTGACAGATGTTCAAAAATACGAGGTCCTTTGCCTATAGCACTCATGTTTCTTTTTAGTGTGATGTTCATAAGCATCCACTCACTAAAGCTACGTTAAATATTTGGTGATTTTGTTGGATCTCGTAAATTTGAACCTCGGCAAAGTGGCCAGGTTGATATCTGAGTTGGTACGCGAATGTCCGAAATGAGAGAACTAAACACCTTTTAACTTTTAATATGCTTCAATCTCTAAATTGTGAGTAAAGTGGGGTACATCAGGGGCACTAGGGCTTGAATCTACGACTCGAAAGCGTCAGCAACGAATTTGGTACCCTGATGTTTCGGTTACTTGCCTTGCATTATAGATGCAACATTTAAACCATTGTTCTAAAACCGAAAATTTTTTATTACAATGAGTTTCTTAACTGTATCTGAAAAAAAATTCGATATATATGTCGTTCTATAAAGAAAAATGTAGGCGCAATAGTCGTGTAGCGCATTTGTCTTGGAATTTTATAATCGTAGGTATAGATCCTAAAAGGACTGAACACCTGTGGCGTAGAGAAGCCTATACGAGTTAAATTTGTATACATTTATGTCTTGCTTGTGAAGTGGGAAGGAAATTTCGAGGGGCAAGGGATTTCCGTCACTTGACCATGGTTTTTAAAACAAAAAACTGAAAAATTTTTGATCAAAAATTCAAAATCATGCTATTTTATTATTATTTTTTTTGAAAAAAAAATATTGTTTGAAATTATTGATTTTTACAAATAAATTTTATTACATAAAGAACTTAAAAATACTTAATTTATTTTTGAAAGGATACATTATTCATCAAGAAAGACAGCAAAAAAAAAAAAATTAAAAATTTCATTCGAAAAGGTAATGTTGAAAATACATCCCACTGTTTCTGAAAAAAAAAATGCAAATAAATGCCCAAAAATTAATACTCTTTGGAAATCTGGCATCACATTATACAAGAAAATCCCAGGTATAACATTAAATGACGTAAATGTCCCAAATTCGGTTACGTATACTCTGATCCAGGATACAAAAAAACATTCTTTTAATTTCAAAACAATAAGATATTTATGTCATTTTTGGTTAATATGTGTTCACTTTTTGTTTTTTGTAATGCAAGAGACAACAAAAAATTGTGAATGAGACTAGATTAATGTCTCACAAAAAGCTACACGAGGGTCATTGGCGTGGACCTCGTAATTTTGAGTCTCGGTCAAGTGACGAGAACGATACCTGAGCTCTTTTTACCATACCACATCAAAGGGAGAGCTATAAGCTCAGTAGATTCAATGCGTAATAGGCCCCTCTCCACGGTGTTTCTTCAGTGGCAGAAGGACTCGAAGCTCTCGACACTCCAGCTATGAAATCGTGACCATATTTGCGTCACCAAAAGCTCTCGAGCAGCTAAATAGTGCAAAGTTGATATTCACTCACGCACCCAACAAAATGACCACGGTAGCCTAGTAGTGAAGGTCACAAATCTGCGACTAAAGTGTCATCTAAATCCGCCATTTATAGGCACTGATGCAAGGTTAAATCTTTCCTGGGTCATTTTATTCACGTTAGCATGGTTCGGAAGTTAGCAAAGTACTCGACTTATGAGGTGTCGACCTCGCCCCTTGACCACGGCTCAGAATTACGTGGTTCGTCACTATAGTTCCCGAGTTCTTTATTGTGTGATGTTAATAAACACACAATCATTCCAATAAAGTTTTAAAAAAAGAAAATGTTGAGAATATATGAATAAAATGGAATCCCATGGAAGAATTATATATTAAAGTTTAATAACTATAAAAAAGTAAAAACAAAAAATAGCGAAAAATAGACGGTTTAGTACTCAAGTAAAATATTTGATTACAACATATATTCGTCCACTTTACAAACGTGTTCTGATTTTCTCTGGAAAATACGGATGTGTTTAACCTTTCTTAAATTTATGTTTGAAAGCTTTGATAGTATTTTCCAACAATTTATTGGGACCGCTATATACGAGTAGTCATTGTAATAAACTCAAGGTATTCGTTGTTCCTGTTGAATTACGGGTTCGAATCCTGGTGACACTAAAGACCTACCGTGTGAAGGAGTTGATATACATTAAATTTGTCTAAGCCCAAAGTCGTTTTAAGGAAGTTTAAAGAAACGATTGACAAATCAGATGTCGTTCACGTCACATGATCATTGTTCAATGTAACGAAGGTCATGGTACTAGCCCTCGTGTTACAGTTACAGGTTTTATAAGGTCATGGGGCAACAAAGGCTATTATCCACCTCCCAACTCGAGTTGTATAGAAGTGTGACACTAAAAAGCAATCAATGAATCAACGCATATTTGAAAGGCTCTAGGTGTAAGATTAAAAAAATTCCGAAACATAAATATGTTCAAAATTAATGTTATAATTCCTAAATCTTTAATTCAATTAGTCAGTTAACGATTATATCCATTATATTTTTAAGTAATTCCAATGATTCAATCCATCCTTTTAGACATTTTTGTTTATTAGACGACACATACAGAAAACATGTACACAGCACAAAAAACATTACATAACTTACTCTACAAGCTAAAAAAGTATAACTGTCAGATGATTTGCAGCACCCTTTATTAGTTTTATATTTAATTTGCAACAATAAATACGATTTTTAATTGATGATTATCGTAGCATTTGAAAATAAACAACAAATTAGTACACGACATTTTAGAATTCACAAATTAAACACGAAAGGGGAACGAAAACTGACTTTAAATTTTTTATTGATTTGCTGATTCTTTTTAACAACGCATTTCAAAGCTACAGATGTCATTTGATGAAGAGTAGCACGATTATGACGAATTAAATGACCAGACCTTTCACTCTCCAAATTTCGATACTACACTCATGTCCATAAATTAAGGATAATTCAGAATCACACAGAAATTCAACTCTAAAATAAAAATTTCATCTGTAGAATTATCACACATATCTTGAAGAAGAATATGCAAATTACAGGAAACCACCAAATGGCGCGGATAGTACGTCACAATGACGAGAGTGAAAGAGAGGGGTACATAAGCATTGGTGGCAAAGAAGTAAAATTGTTCACAAGCGCTTTAAAAGCCTTTCAGTGCAATAACCGCATAGTTATGGCACAAAGGAAGCATTTGGATGATTTTTTACATGATAGAATTATCGGACGACTGGAATGTGGACGTACCCATCTGGAAGAATCCGAGGAACTTGGAATCACCCAGAGTGTCATCTCCAGGCTTTGGCAACGATTCCAAGATGATGGTAATGTGAGTAGATGTTATAGCACAGGTCACCCCCGAGTTACAACGCCGAATGAGGACCGGTATTTGGCAGTTACTGCCAAAAGAAACAGACGGAGCACAGCATCAGACCTATCTCGTCAGCTCTCTTCAGCTACCGGTACGACAGTTTCAAGGCAGACCGTGTACAGACGCTTAGGGCACATTGGTCTATATGCTCGTAGGCCTGTCAGATGTGTTCCCCTTACCGCAACTCACTGTCGCCTGCGATTAACTTGGAGTAGAGAGCATGCATTGTGGACACCGCAACAGTGGTCTTGTGTGAAGTTTTCCGACAAGTCCAGGTTTAGTTTGCAGTCTGATTCTCGCCGGACTTTCATATGGAGAGTGCCAGATACCCGTTACCACCAAGAGAACACCATTGAATGACACCGTTACGGTGGTGCAGGATGGCTCGTTTGGGGAGGAATTATTCTTGGTTCCAGAAATGACCTGCATGTTCAGAGTGTAACGATGACAGGCCACATCTATCGGGATGTCATTCTGGAACAACATGTACGTTTGTTTCGGGGTGTCATGGGTGCTGAATTTCTGTTTATGGATGACAACGCCCGTCCTCATTGTGCAAACATTGTAGACGAATGCCTTCAATCGGAGTATATCACCCGTATGGATTGGCCAGCATACTCACCGGACTTGAGTCCAATAGAGCATGTGTGGGATATGCTTGGTCGACGAATTGCAGCCCGTCAACCCCCTCCCGCCTGTCTACCGGAATTTCGGAGGGCATTCCTCGATGAGTGGTGTAATATTCCCCAAGATCAGATTGATAATTTGATACTCAGCATGCATAGGCGTTGCAAGGCCTGTATTGCATCGTCCGGGAGACATACTCCGTATTAACCATCATACTAACCATGTTATACTGTTTTTTTGTAAATAGGTTCTTTTTTGAAATTTGCTCCAGGGTGTAAAAGTCGCATTTTTTTTTAAAATTATGTCAAACCTATAGCATCCTTTTTGCTATTTACCTTTTGTTTAATAAATAGACTTTACAAATAAGTCAAATTTGTTTTGCTTCTGTCTCTTTCTTTGCCTGAACTTCCTTATCCTTAATTTATGGACATGAGTGTATTACAACATGAGGACTTCACAGGTCTTGATTGATTTAACGTGTATCAAATCCTCTAAACGGTGGGAATTTAGCGTCAGAATAAAACGAATACATACGTAAACAGAAATAACATTGGACACGAGTTCGCGACCGATAACACTCAAGAAATGAAACCGTAAAAATTCTAAAAATGATTCTAAACCATTTCAACTTTTACTTCTAGAATAATAAGGGGTTTATTTAATAAAATAGTAGATCGTGATTTCCAGGAATTTTACATAATAGCTACTGATGCTTCGAAAAAGGAGCCAATTACATCTATTGCACATATAAAGGGAATTCCTGTTTTGCTTACAGAAGCAATCACAGTAACATTATTTTTACAGCTGATGATCTCGCTATCTGCAAAGCTTTAAATGATCTGTCTGTTTCAAACCAGAATCTGATAATGTTATCTTATGGTCTCTGTGTTCTCTCTACTCTTAAAAATTACTCAATCCATCGGAAACTCTATCATTTACGAAGATATTCTTGTTGGGAGTAGTGAAAATTGTGTGTATTTCTTATCATATAAATATATTTCTAAGCTTCATATTTTCCAAGCATCTCGTATGAAATATAAAACTTTAAGATTGCTTCCATCAGGAAAATGATTCAAGCTCTTCTTTGTGAATGGATTGATGGTGGTTTATTGTCTCATTTCAAAGATGCAGAAGAGATAATGGTGACTTATCTCGTAATTTTTAACCACTACCAAATGACGAGGAGGACATCTGAGTTGGCACCCTACTTTCTATACCTGCGTAACCTATTTATACAAGTACACATACATAAAACATATATTTATAAAATTCAGTGATCGCAGAAGCTTAGAAGTCAGGTATTCGTGGAATGTGCGTCGAAGGGAAGCCTTAGTGCCATTAACACCTACGATGGAAAGGGGGTGACGCCCATTAAATCTGTCATGGCTCAAAGGTGTGGAAAATCGGAAAGGGGAGGTGCCAGCTTAGGTGTCGTTCTTGTCACATGACCGTGGTTTAAAATTACGAGGTCCGACATCCATTAGCCCTTATGACGCTTTATACTACGACTTTAATAAGCGCGCACACATCAGATGACTAAATAAAATAAGAATGTATATTCATCTTATTGTTTAAAAAACATTCGAAATCAAAAATAAATTAGATACATAATTCCTCACGTGCCCTTTGAACAAAACGGATTTTGTAAACTACACAATTATTTGCTTTTTTTAATAGTTATGCACTTACTGTTCCTTTATTTCGATCAAATAATTCAAACATCAAAACTAACAGGAAATGATTATTTACTTTTAAGAGTTTTACTAACGTCAGTCTATAAAACAATTCGAGGGCTATTGGTGAAGGAACGTAAAATTTTTAATCATTGTAAAGTGACAAGAACGACACCAGAGCTGGCAAACTCTCTGTTAATTGCCAGACTACATTAACTTTAAAACTCGTAAGATTTTACTTTCTTCACCCCCTCTACTCGACGGGTCTTCAGGGACAATGTCCATGTGTTCGAGTCCCTGAACATGATGCTACCACGACCGCGAAATGCTAACTAAAGGTAGACTTTTCTATTAAAAAACATGTAGTCTAAAGAGTACCACAGTTTAAATTAACATGAACATTAGATAAGACGTAATTTGAACGGGCCTAGAAATTCTTAAGCATGAACAAGTGTCGAGAGTTAGGTATGAACCTCTCTGTCTTATTTTTTACGCCTAGGGGATACTTTAATGTCCAGGTTCTATTAATTCAAAACAATTTATGCATATAAGTTTTTTTAAAAATCGAGATATGAAAATCTGAAAATAGAATCTCCAAACTATGAACCCATTACAATTACAACAGTCCTTATGGACAAGGTTTAAATGATTACAAATCGAAAAGATTTAAAAGAAAGAAAATACACTTTCTATTTTTCTTAAATGTTCAAAAATGCTATTCCATGAAAAAAACTTTCAGGTTCCAAGCTGAACATTATATTTAATAATTGAAGGAACGTAAAATTTTTAACCATAGTAAAGTGACAAGAACGACAAAAGAGCTTGCAAACTCTCTCCTAACTGTCACACTACGTTAACTTTAAGACTCGTAAGATATTACGTTCTTCATCCCCTCTACTCGACGGGTCTTCAGGGACAATGCCGCCTGAACAATTGAAACACTGTATATGTGTTCGTGTCCATGAACAATATGCTACCATGACCACGAAATGCAAACTAAAGGTAGGCTGTTAGATCCAAAACATGTAGTCTACAGAGTAACACAGTTTAAAACAAATTAACACTGAACATGAGATAAGAATTAATTTCAACGAGCCTATAAATTCTCAAGCAGGAACAAGTGTCGATGAAACCACTTGAGCTATGAAACTCTCTGTCTCATTTTCTACACCTTGGGGATACTTGAATGTCTAGTTTCTATTAATGAAAAACAATTTAAGGGGAGTCAGTAGGGTAAACACCTTCGGGAAGTCGATTTTGAGTTTTTGATATTTCTAAAATCCCCAAATCAGGACCTTTCCAATGATGTACCGTACTTGCCATTTTACTAATTAAAAGTATGTTAAAATGATTTTCAAAAAATAATCAGCTGATTAGCCACGCCCCCTTTGACAGATAGAAATGTAAACATTGACCTCTTAAATCTGGGAAGCTTTTCCAAAGCCACTCTCTGTTTTATTTATTCATACGCAATTAACTGTAGATTAACTGCAAGCGTAACCGTCAGGGTTGTTTACCTATTTTGGAGCGCATACACGTTTTTATCGTGTGTGTTTGGGTTTTTAAATTAAATATATAAAATTTCTAAAATTCAGAAATTTTGAAATTTCGAAGTTTTTGTTTCTTTATTGGCTAGACAGAAAAAAATAAAAAACATAATTGTACGTTTTAAGAAGGTATGAATACTCTCAATCATAGTAACAGTACTTCAAATACTAAAAGAGTAATGTCAATCCTCAAGGTGGATATACACATGACTCAAAGGAGACATGTGCAAAATAAAGTTTGATTAGAGTTTTTCTTCTTATTAAAGTAAGTATTAAAAATACCATCATGAATTAAAATATTCTTGCATTTGCTTTCAAGAATTAAGTTCATTGTAAAATGTGTAAAAGAGGTTTAGACATGCAAGTTTTAAAAGGTAAGTTTTTGGGCTGGAAATTTGTCCTGAAATGTTGTGCTTGTCCATATGATGTAGAATTCTCTTTTTTAAATATTCATGAAGGGATGCAAATTGCCACAATAAATACCAGGTTTGTATATGCTGCGTGTTCCATTGGGAGATGTGCAGAAGCTGGGAGAATGTTTTGCAGCATAATGAATCTTCGGCAACCACCTACGAGGTTTTCTCCTTATGGTAAGCGAATCTCAAATGATGTAAAACTTGTTTACGAGGAGTCCATTCAAAATGCTGCGAGGGAAGCTATTTGTGAAAATGAAGGTAATAATAATATTGTGGACATGGCAGAAACGCGGTTACACATCATCAAATGGTGCAGTTACTGTGACCAGCATTGATACAGGTAAGGTGATAGATGTCAATATTCTTTCGAAATATTGTATATGAAAAAAATGGGCACATAAAAACATTGCTTTTGACCTGTTGGTGAAAATTCACGGTGTGGATATAAACAGGCTGAAGAATCGGGTAAGTCTTACAAACATAAAAAGTCTTCCGGTTGCTGTTGTAGTAGCAATGAGTTCTATATTTAGATATCTTTCCCAGCTTGATTTGTTGAGATAATTTGTGCATCGAAAAACACAAAACCCGAATAAAAGTTTTCATAATGTCATTTTATCACGGGTTCCGAAAACAACATTTGTGCACATTGAAACACTTTCACTTGGTGTTTATAATGCTGTTTGTTCCTTTAATGATGGTAATGTATCCAAATTAACAAAAACTTCAGTAAATGGCAGTAGGACCTGGAGAATATTCGGTAAGTGCCATGAAAACTCTCGATAGAGAAAAATTAATGAAAGCAAGCATGCTTTTTCTGGATGATGAAAGAAAATTAGAAAAGATAAAAGAAAAAAAGAAGAAGATAATATTAAGAAAAATAAGGTAAAAACCGGTTACAGTGCAAGATCTTTTTGATGAGGTAAAATTTTATATAAAAGCTACTGTTTTCTGAAAATTTTCTTTTCTAAACTATGTTTTCTCATTTCTATAAATTTACTGTATGCATGAACTGGAAATTTTTATTTTATATTTCATATATATTCTTGTGTATACTGAAGTGAAATTTTTGAAATATTCCTCAGACATTTAGCTAAAAAGCATATGTCGTAACACAGAAAAGGAAAATTTTTATTAAATTCCTTATTGTACTCTGCAAAAATTATTTTTTTAATCAGGCTGATCAATTTTTTAAAAAAAGATTTCACTTCTGTATAAAAATAAATGTTTATTTAATGCACACACAAATATATCTCAAAATGCGTTGCATGAAGCTTGTTATATACAAAAAAAAATCATAAATTTCATGTTTAAAAACACAAAAATAGTTTACTTGTTGTTTTGGATACTATCTATGTAATATTTATATAATCTTTTTAATTCTTATATTTAAAGAAATTGTGTTTACATGTGAATATACAAAACACTAAAGAAATTTTTGGAAGTGCCATATAATGTATTACTGTCTTATATAGATTATATTTTTTAATTTGTGTCTTCTTTCTCTATAAATTAATTGTATGCATGAACTGGAAATATTTATTTTATATTGCATATATATTATATATACTGAAGTGAAATTTTTGAGATATTCCTCAGACATTTAGCTGAAAAGCAGATGTCGTAACATAGAAAAGGAAATTTTTTATAAAATTCATTATTCTACTCTACAAAATCACATTTTTAAACATATTGATCAATTTTTAAAAAAAAAAATTCGTTTCTGTATAAAGATAAATGTTTATTTGATGTACACACAAATTTTTAAGCTTTGTTTTCTAAAGTTTCTTAGTAAAAGGTACATAAATATATCCCAAAATGCAATGCCCTTTTTCGTTGCACTAAAATTGTTACATACAAAAAATACACAAATTTCATGTTTAAAAACATAAAATCAGTTTTCTTGTTGTTGTTTTGGATAC
This sequence comes from Trichonephila clavata, assembly GCA_019973975.1. Lineage (NCBI taxonomy): Eukaryota > Metazoa > Arthropoda > Arachnida > Araneae > Nephilidae > Trichonephila > Trichonephila clavata. Next base: position 13,845 of record BMAO01004870.1, read on the forward strand.
CATTTATGTAATATTTTAAGAATCCTTTTAATTCTGATACTTTAAGAAATTGTGTTTACATGTGAATTTATAAAACACTAATGGAATTTTTCGAAATGTCGTATAAATATGTATTACCAAAGCCATATTTTCATATATTGACACATTTTCACATGGTATTTATGATGCTTATAGTCAACTTGGATGACAGTAATGTATCAGAACAGAACATTCTTCAAAAATTGATGCATAATTTGAGAAAAATGATGCAAATGCTATAAAATATCTCGATAGATTAAAAGTGAAAAATGCTATACATGTATTTTCTGAGAAATCTAAGTCTTAAAAGTCTTAAAAGTTATTTAGAATAAGCTAATATTTAAAAAAAATAGTGCAAATACAGATTGTAATTCATAATTTTTTTGATGAAGTGACATTTTATAATAAAAATGCAATTATCTCAAAACGGTGTTTTTAAAAATGCGTGTACCATTTTCTCAGAACCTATTCAACGGAAGCACTCGCAATCTTCACTGAATATTTCTGATATGTTAATATATATACTGTAGTGAACTTTTATTAATATACCGATAATATTTTTGTAAAAGTCAGTTATCGTGAAAAAAATGACATTTTTCAAAAAATTCATAGTGATACATTACGATGAAAGTTTTTGAAATGACTAAACAATATATTTGAAAAAGCATACTTCAGTTTAAATAAAAAAGTCTAATTAATATACAGAAAAAAATTTAAGTCTGTACATTTAATATTTTATGAGAAAAAGGCACATAAAAATGCTCAATTTAACATTAGCGGGATAGGGGGTACCGACTTACTTTAAGCATATAAGTTTTTTAAAAATCGAAATATGAAAATCTGAAAATAAAATTTCCAAACTATGAACTCATGACAATTACAACAGTCCTTATGGACAAGGTTTAAATGATTACAAATCGAAAAGATTTAAAAGAAAGAAAATACACATTCATATTCTTCTTAAGTGTTCAAAAATGTTATTCCAGAAAACACTTTTCAGTTTTCAAACAAAACATTACGTTTCATAATAAAATATTTAAAGAAAAAGTTAAAACTGCGTAATTTTGAACAGAAAATGATACAATAATGTATGCTTCTTAAATAAATCCATAAAGCCCTAGATAAAAAGACAAGAGGACTGAATTTCACTACGAAAAGTCTCCGTGGACTATCTTTTTGTTTTTAGAAGTTCTATATTTCTCATGTATATATTTGTAACTACAATAAAGTTTGCTTTTCTAGTGGGGTGACGGTGTATTTATTTTGAAATATCTCTAAATATTTATTTCAAATTTAGCCGTCTGAAGCGAAATTAATCAATAGCTATCAGCAAGCCATGTAAAAATGAAAGAAGTTCTCCAAAAAGGGTAATTTACGCAACGTTCTATATAAAGCAATGCGTATATGTAGTCTCCGCATAAGTTTATCAAGAGAGAAACATTAATTTAGCTACGAGTACTGTGTTTTAAGTAAGACTAGTTAGAAGTATTTTATAAATGGAGGAAACGAAAAAGCATTATATAAGTGGTGATGAAAGTAGAACAAAAAAAAATTCATACAATGAGCTCTGTCTTCATATTAAACAGAAGCAAACACTTTAAGGACATCATGAAACGTTAACTGAGAAAAACGCAGTGAAGTCGAATATATTAAATCGTTGTGGACAAAAGTTATCGAATGATCATACTGAAAGAAGCAAGTCAAACAGACTTTTGCATATTCATGCCAAAGAAAGACCATACTCATGTGAAATTTGCAACAAAAGTTTCACTCGGAAAGGAGTTCTAAAAACCCATATGCGCATTCATACTGAAGATAAGCCTTATGTGTGTGAAATTTTCAAAAAGGCTTTCATTCAACTTGTTCACATGAAAACACATTTGCGTGTTCATACTGAAGAAAAGCCTTATGTTTGTGAAATTTGCAAAAAAGCTTTTACTCAAATTGGTCATATGAAAACACATTTGCGTGTTCATACTGAAAAAGCTTATGTTTGAAATTGAAAAATTCAATTCACATGAAAAACATTTGCGTGTTCATACTGAAGAAAAGCCTTACGTTTGTGAAATTTGCAACAAGGGATTCTCTGAAAAAAATACCTCAATAAATCATTTGCGTATCCGTACTAAAGAAAAGCCTTGTACTTGTGAGTTTTGCAACAAGGCATTTTTTGAAAGAAGCAGCTTAAAAAGACATTTGCGGATTCATACTAAAAAAAGGCCTTATGCATGGGATTTTTGCAACAAGGCTTTTTCTCGACTAGATTACTTGAAAAATCATTTTCGTATTCATACTGAATAAAAGCCTTACCTGCTTGACATATGCGAAAAAGCTTTCTCTCAAAGACGTAACTTAATAAATCATTTGCGAATTCATATTAACGAAGGATCTTGGGTTTGAGAAATTCGCTGCATATTTTTCACTTAAGATTACGTTTAAAAAACGCATTTGTGTCTTCATTCAGGTTAAAAGGAGTTTATTTAATTCTTTTTATGTTAAAGAAATTCGGAATACTGTAATTATATTAGTTTGGGGTATTAAAAAGAGTTAAACTTGGATTTGCATTATGAATAATGAGACGATTTTTTTAAAGTTTTATTGTTTCTTAGACTATAAATGATACGTACTCCATTCTTTTTAAGGTATGATATTTAATCAATTGTAGGCATTTGAACTTTTCATAATTCAATTTTAAGTGTTTGTCAATTAGTTATTGTCGTATATCTTCTATTTTTTTGTATTAAAGACAGGGATCTTATATTCTATGATTCTTTTGTGTCTGAGTGTGTTTCGTTTTCAGACGTCAAAATACATCTAAACTATGAAAAATGTTACTATGAAAAATCCTTCAAATATGATTTGACAGTAAAGGAGAAAATTTTTCAATATAGACGTAGAAAATATTTTTTCTTATTTTATTGTGAAGTTTTTTGACTATGTGCTATTTAAAATGTATAATATTTTACATTTAAAGAATGAACTTAGTTATTGTAGTTAAAGATAATATGAAATTGAATAAATTTTTAATCATATATTAAAGTGGTCATTGTTCGAAACTTTTGGTAATTAATGTCTAACTTATGAGGTATGATTTCTGAGCCAAATACATGATATGTATATATGAACGCAAAAGAAAAAATGTTTCACTTAAGATATATTTATGGATTAAAAAATGGGAGAAAAAACACAATATTCGGTTATACTTTTGTAAGCTTCTTTAATGATATATTTTCATGCTATCGTCATATTAGGTACTGAGATTTCTATGCTTCAATTTAAAAATATCTTAACAATTTTGCAAAAAAAAATCTATTTTTATTAGAGAAGTTTTATTTTCCTCGTGCGCTTAGAGTATCGCTATTTAGATTAGACTTCATACAAGTTGTTCATATATGGCTGTTACGTTAACGGGATATCAGTATAGTTACTAAAGGTGTGACATAATGATTTTATGGATTTTTAACTAAAAAATAAAAGGAAAGCGATTTGAATTCTGTGGTGATCTAGTGCCAAGAAAAGGACTTTAGGACATACAGTAAATAAAAAAGGTAATTCAGTTGAGCTAGCTAGTACTTGAATTCTAAATTACTACATATAGAATGAAGTAATTAAAATTAATCCAGTGTTTCACTTATTAAGTTATATGCTTCCCTATAAATGCTTATAATATTTATTAATGAAACGAAACCTTCCATTAATTTAGATGCTTAAGTGTAATACCATCGATCATTTCTCACCAATTCAAAAACAAGGTCAGTATTTCTCGATATGCAACTAGTGATTAGCCATTCTTGACCAAGTTTAAACCCAAAAATGTTGTTACTGCATGTTACTCAAGAACTTTGTTTATATATTTTAAATTCATGTGTATTATTCTCTTACTTTGGTATGAGTTTTAAAATTTTTCACATATTATCTACAGAAACAAATGGTATATTTTCAAAAATTCAAAATAATTTTTTATTAGAAAGATTATGTGATTGTAGAAATAAAAAAAAACATATCGGAACAGCAGTACAACATTTAGAATAGTAAATATGCGAATTTATGTAGAGGGGATTATTAAAGAAGATTCACAAATACAAGGCAAAATTTTAAATGCAATTACTGCGACTTAAATATTTCTATGGTATTGGATCTTATAATTATTTTCAAAGGTACGTGTTTTTCTTTTCAAGAGAATACGGTATTAATTTCTAAATCTGAAATTTATTTGTGGATCCGGAGACTAAGGTGGAATAAAATGATTGGAAATTTGTATTCACACTTGTACAGAAAAGATTAAAACATCTGGCGAATTTTTTTCCCTTATCTAAAAAGACATTTCGGTATTCTTGACAGTGAATAGTCTTATGTTTGTGAGATTTTCAGAAAGACTTTCTCTCAAATAAGTAATTTACAAAGTTATTTCCATATTCATACTCAAGAAAAGCCTTATGTTTGTGAAATTTGCCACAAGGAATTCTCTCAACTAGGTGTACTGAAAAAACATTAACGTATACATATAGAAGAAAAGCTTATGTTTTGAAATTCGCAACATGGCTTTATGTCATCTTTGTCATTTGAAAAAACATTTGCGCATTCATACTAAAGAAAGGCTTTATGTGTGTGATTTTTTCAACAAGGCTTACACTCGGCTAGATCACTTGAAAAATCATTTTCGTATTCATACTGAAGTTAAACCCTTATGTGTGTGATATTTATGAGAGTGCTTTCTCTCAAAGAGAGAAGAGAGTGAGAGACGGAACTTAATAAATCATTTGCGTATACATACTGATG
>BMAO01004871.1:0-22439 GCA_019973975.1 Trichonephila clavata
TTTTTAATATGTATAGTGAAATTTTTCATTGAACTTGAAGCTTATTTTCGCGTAACAGTCAGAAAAGTGAAAAAATTGAAAAATAATATAAATTTTTCGATAAGTAATGCTCGCAACACCACACAAGCAAAGGAAAGAATTTAGCAGAATTCCCTACAAGTTTGAAATTACCTTCAACTGAGTTGTCGTGATTACAGTTATGTTGCAACCTTTTATACTTATATCTTAAAAATGTGAGAAATATCGCAAGTTTGACTTGCTTGGTGGTCAGGTTCCGAGGGCCCCCCTGAACTTGAGAGCCCCGGTGCACGGCACCGCCTTGCCCAGTTCGACCTCCATGCCTAACCGGGTTATGGCCATTTTATTTGCAAGATTTAGCAGCTGATTCTACTAATTTCGCACCCCTCCAAACCCTCAAGCTGCTTGCAAATTTAATTTTGTCTTCGTTCCACAATGTTTACGAAAAATAAATATCTTTTTTGTATTTGTTTTCCTTAATGGTGCTGTAATTTACAGCCCAGAATATGTTAATGGCACCAATACTCCTTTTCGACAAATTGAATAAATTTTATGTGTACGTGTGTAACGTCTTTGCTGAAATCGTCCAAAACTCAAGTGTGGTGAAAGCAAACTCTACAGACTGTCTTTGCTGGAATCGTCAAAACTCAAGTGTGTTGAAAGCAAACTTTAAAATCTTGAAACGAGATCAGCGCGTTTAGCGGGATGCGCGCGCTGTAGCGATTTGATAGAAAATAGAAAATGGTTTTTGGGGGGGGGGATTGATTTGAATAATGAAGCGTTAAACTTTTATAGGCTGTGAAGATTTATTTTTTTTTAACGCTACCTGCACGTTACGTCACAGTACGCATGAATCTTTTACTATAAAGGTTTCCAAATTGGGGGTCATCATATATTTCAAAGAGTTCCACTAAATATTTTACAATTTTACTTAATAAATATGAACTAAAACTCTTTTTGAGATTTATTTTTTTGTAAATTTCAGTGAAGGAATGCTGTTTTGAAAAATACATTAAGCTAATATCATTCCATTTTGATTAGTTACCAGCTATTTAGAACGAAAGAGAATCATGATTTTAAAAACATCTCCATTGTAGCTTTCTCTCTCTCTCGTTTAAAGATGTCACTAATGTCTTGCTTTATTCACAAAATGCATTTGGCAACTTATATGAATATTTTTTCCATAGCATGTACAGTTACTTTTTTAGAGAAGACTGTAGTTAAAAAGAAATTTTGAAACAAGTGCCATTATCAACCTATTTCTCCATCTCGAAGTAATAAATAATAAGATGAATATTTTGAAGATGTGTATTCAACAAAAGAAAGAAAAGGAAAAAAAAGGAGAAAATTAAGAATCTGATACATTTTATACATCTGAGTTTCCTGTGGTAGGGTTTTTAAACCAGTAATTATATAAATATTGTTTGTAATATTTTTTTATATTAACAAATGCATGTATATAACTTAACTCAGTGTCACAACAGCCCAGAAGGTCCAAGGCCTACTGTACCCATTTCAGTAAAAGTGACCATTGGGCACTGAGGTGCATGAACAGATGTCTCAATCAGGTGGTCAGTCTGACGCGAAATCCTTAGTGTTCAGTTTCCAAGCAAGCTTGGTACTCATTTATTGACCCACTGAAGGGATTAAAGGCTGAGTCGACCTTGCTCAGTTCGAGATTTGAACCTCGGATCTGTGGTGTGGAAGCGCGTTACACTGCCACTGGGCTTTCAATGTATGTATATAGCAAGAGAAGTAAATACACTTGAATAATATAGTTACTGACAGATAAACAGATTTTTGCTGCTTATATATATATATATATATATATATATATATAATGAAGGCTTTTTAGGTAAGTATATAAATTTAATTATAAATTTTGATTTCCTTACTTCCTTTTTATTCCTTTATTTGTGGCTGAATTCCAAAAACATTGCTGTATTTAAAATTGAACTCCTAATTCTAAAAGGTTTAACGTCTGCCAGTTTTATGATAACTCTCCGAATTGTTTATGCATTTTACATTAGATAATTTCACGTTATATCTCATCATTTTATTGTGTGAAAATGGATTATTTAAATGGCGTCAGAATTGAACACAATAATATTATTAATATTTTTAATTATGCATAGAGATTAATGCATACAACTAAAATTTAAATTTGTTAATTGATTATTCATTATAACTGTGAGGTTAATTTAACATTAAATATCGTAAAAGTTACTCCACTTATTTTTAGGGCGTGTTGATTTAGATTTTGCATTCCCTTAAATTAGTTAAATTTTCCCTTAGGAAATTTATATTGTATCCCAGTATATTGCAACTCCCTTTTGACAATAAAAAATTCACTAAGAGTTCAATAGTATTCTTTTTTTTTTCTTATCTAACAATCTCGTAGTGTAAAAACTTACAAAAATCGCGAAACATCTCAAATTCATCAAAAATCAACTTTTCTCCACAGGGGGATTGACCTCAGCGAATGGGAATGACCTCCCGGGGGCATTGAGTCCACAGGAGTCCTCTGCGCGTCAGCAAAGGGTAGGAGAAAGCGGTTTCGCAATCATCAGAGGGCCCCCTCAGTAAACGTCATGCCTCGTTTACGGAAAGCGCGTTCACTCAAGGCCGGCCTCTACCGGTCATTCACTGCTGTCTGACACAGTTAGAGATGTGTAAATGGCACTCGGACCATAAGAACTGAATGTGGGGGTTTTTGATGTTGAAAAATATCACGTATTTTTACAGAAATTGGAAAACGAATTGCAATTTTAGAAAATATCAAATCCGATTAACTTAAATTAATATTAATAATTCTACTTGTTATTTATATGCGTTTTAGAATTGTGTTTTAATGAAAATTTTGTAAGAAAAACGTGTGATTGATGTAGCCCAGGTGTCATGATCACAAACTCATGGCCGGCGTGTCATGAGTTCGAGCCTTAGTGCCCCTGAAGACTTGCCGTATAAAGGGGCAAGTTAAATCTGTCGAAATCCCATTGGTCTACTCCATCTGAAGCCACGCCTCATATCCAAGCCAAGCTCCAACACCAAGAACCACAGCACAAGATATAGGCTTGAGGACTGTTGAGTCAGTCCGGCTACCTCATTTCTCTCAAAATCACCGTCAAAATCAAATCTGTCGAAGCTCAAAATTCTTACGTTGGCATGGACTCGAATTTGACACTGGTTCAAAATTATGAGATCCCTAGCCAAAAGCAGCCGTGTTGCTTTTTACTTTACACGTCATCAGTGGCGTACACAGACTACTTTCAAAGAAGGGGTTATATTTAAAAAAAAAGAGAGACAGATGACCCGAAACGTCACCTGTTATGCTAAAAATTAGAAATCTTTTGATCTATGGGAGGTGTCTGTGCCGATTTAAGCTCATTTCGAACCCTGGGCGCAGAAGATCTATAAGACCCTTGACATTGGCGGATCGAAATTGTGACGGTTCTATCCGCGCTCTTTAAACTAACAGTCCTTCCTCTTGGGGAATTTCTGATCTTTAAAAATTTGTAAACAAAATCTGAAGGAGCCTGCTACCTAACTTGGTGCGATGAAAAAAACTCAGCCTCTAATTCAGATCTATTTCGAACCACCGGAAAATTCCGTTAACGCCTCTTTTAGTTAAGCGAAATCTGTACCACGCACATATGAATATGCTAGAGCCTCAAACCAATCTTGCGCCCTTCCTACGAAATGACCCTTCAGCTAGGCACAGGCCAAATTTGGCTGGTATCTCATAATACGAGATGTTTTTATCGATACTTTCCAAAAATTCCGACACGCTTTCCTATCCGGAAAAAAAAGTTCAGGCAAGACTAAAATTTGCTCCTACTCCACTCTTGGGGTTAAATGTGTTGGACATTAGGATAACGATCTTGTCTGAGCGCCTAAAGGTGTGGGAGAATAAGTCTGATATAAGTCTGCGGTCCTCTGATTGAATTTATATATATAAAAATTTTGCAACTATACTATACTTTAACTTGTTTCTTATTTTTTGTTGATAAAAAATAATTATCATCAAGAGTTTTAAAACTTCAGAATGGAATTCAAATATCAATTTTAAATGGTCATACATTTTACGGCCGACGAATTTAGTCAATGAATCATTCTCTGAGTATGAGTAAGCATGAGGCAATTGGCTTCTGTTTGTGAATACAATATTTTATGTATTAGTGTGATAATTTACTTGTTAAATTTCGAGTAGTTTGCTTAGCATTTTTTACTATATCTGCTAAGCAGTTACCCTCCACAATGACCACAAACAGAAAAAACTACTTGTAAGTTTCAAAAAGCGAGACTTTTGAATGTTTATTTCTTCAGACATCTTAAGAAACCCTTCCTCCTTCGAAACATACAACTGCGAGATATTTTGCATGGGAATATTATAAAATTTTTCCTCTCAAAAATGAAGCATAGGACTTTGCGAAAATTATGAACTGAAGTCGTCAAATATAGTGAATTAGCTGTACAACGGAAACACAATTGTACTGAGTTGCTTTGTGTGCGTGTGTCTAAGATTACTTTTTCTAGAAATTTACATTGAATTAGAAAGTGAGTAAATATTAACATCGCACTATTCAGCTACTTGAGGGCTTTTGGTGACGGACCTCGTCATTTTGAACCATGGTTAAGTAATGAGGACGACCCCTGAGCTGGCACCCCTCTCTCCTAACATCCACATCACACCAACGGGAACATGCTTGAGCCTCGACGTATTTAACTTGCATCTGCTTCCGAGTCTTCAGTGGTACCAGGCTTGAACTCACGACACGCTGGCCATGAGGTTCGTTACCTTGACTGCCAGGCTACCACAGCCACAAAATTTACAAGGAATACAATGAGTATATTTTTTCCCGAAAATTGTATACAAACCGGTATCATAATTATAATGAAAAGCTTTATAGACTTACTTTCTTTACGTGATGTAGTTTGCAATTATATTTTATTGAGTATAGTGTTATACACATTATACCTTTCATTAGCATTCAAAAATGGGTTCTATGGATAAATATAGACCTTATTTCTAGCTCATAAAAGTAATAATTAAAAAATAATAACTCCTTCAACAAATTGTATTGTCAATTCTTTCGTGGATTATTTATATTTTAGATCATTTTGATTTAATAATTTTAATTTAAATGTGTATTTAAACAAGCCCAAAATTAAATATAATTATATCAAAAATAAATATAAAGTAATTTAAAATTTTAACTCATTAAAATGCTACACAATGCGCAATAGTAAATAAAATGGAAATAAACTTTTTTGCAAAAAAATCGAAGCACCAAGAAGGAGTTGTTCGATTGTGATGAAATTTCGTAGGCAAAGAATCGAACCTGCAAAGAATCGAATTTTCAATTCCATTGAACATGAATTGTGGTCGTAGCGCGCATTTCTACTGAGCAACTTGCAAAGTATAAAACTTGTACTAGATGCGGGAAATTTATCTTTTTTTTTTTTATTTTCACCGTTGTGATTCCCTAGAGAAAAACCGAATGAGGCTATCACGACGTTTCCAAAGACCTTAAAAGCAACAAAATGACTTCGAAAGTGGTCGTATTGTCGGAATGCGTGAAGCTGGATGGTCATAGCGAGCAATAGGTCGTCACCTGCAACGTACAGAGACAAGCTGTACAAAGGTGCTCGTAGCAATGGATGCTGCGAAGAGCTTATAGATAAAATGAAGGCTCTGGAAGGCCAAAGTTCAGAAATGCGAGGCAATATCGGATGATTGTTCGACAAGCCCACACTCTGCTCCAAAGGCAACATTGTCTACTATTCAAGGTTCTACAGCCTCTTCTATACATCCCCCCCCCATAGTACTTCCACCATTTCACGATGCTTGGCTGAGGCGGGGTTACGCTCACAGCGGCCCTTAAGACGTTTGCCTCTTTGACCCCACATCAGCGGAATCTTCTGGAGCATTGTCGCAGCCGATTATCATGGTTGATCAGAGTGATATCGCATAGAATTCAGCGATGAATCTGGATTTACTCTTGAAGCTGATGATTATCGTCTTCGTGTCTGAAAAAGCCGGTCCCAGTGGTCCCACTCAGCCTTTGTTTTACAATGACATGTAGCCATAATCCCTGTGTGTCTGTGTGGGATGCTATCTCATACGACAGTAGGTCATCTCTGCTCATCCTCCATACATCTTTAACAGCTCAACGATACATTGAAACCATCCTGCGGTCATATCTATTACCCTTTATGGCACGTCATCCGAGATCCAGTTTCCAACAAGATATTCCAGGCCCCATACTACTTGCATATCTCTGGATTGCCTTTGTGCCATTAAAACTCTTCCTTGGCCAGCAAGGTCATTAGACCTTTCACCAATCGAACATGTCTGGAACACAGTAAAGCACCAGATTCGGACACCCCAAAATATCGCAGATCTGAAGCCACAACTGGTGAATCTTGGCAGAATGTATCACAGGATGACATCAGGAACCTCTATCACTCTTTCCAAGGCGTATACAAGTATGCATCACCAACAGGGGTGGTTTCACCAACTACTTATTTGAACATTCAAGCTGTAATTGTTAGCTGTGGATGGGCCCTAAGGCATTGCATTTTTTTTATCATTTTATTACCTGTGTATGAGCTGTACACACATTTAATTTCATTAAAAACAGCCACTTCCTCCATGGCGCTTCGATTGTTTTGCAAAAGATTGTATAATGTTTCTTGGGTGGCCCGGCATTATTTGATCCATGGATCGATATCGGCCCCTAGGTCAGAAACTATTGCTGCAAATATTTGTGGAGCCGGAAGTCATTTCAAGAGGAATTGGGGAAGAAAAGTGGGAAGCCTCTGACTACTCCCCAGGAGGTTTTCCCTCAAAATTGTGGTTGAGCGGAATTAAAACGTATTGTCACTTGCATGGTGCTCAAAGCTGCAGCTAACGACAGGCGTCAGCTAGACCTTTGCCCATCTGAATCAATATAAATGCTATTATAAAGTAGTACATGCATTATTATTATGCATATACAGTTACACAAAAACAATACCGACGTTGTTGAGTCAAATGTTCAAGTCCTGAAGATGTGTAAAGGGGCTAATACACATTATATCTGCCGCGACTTTAAATCCTCACGTTGGCATAGTGGGGAACTTGACAGCGTTCAAAACTAGGAGGTCTGTCTCCAATAGGTCCCGTGTTGCTTTAAAATGCAACCTTAATAAACACTAACTCACTCAACTTAAGCAATTCAATTTGTGAATCTTCCCTAGTTGTAAAAGGAAGAAAACACACACAAACCTTGTTTATATCATTAAAGCTAGACAGAATTAATTTTCAAGAATTTAGGTAATTAATCTTGCTTAAATTTAAACTTTTCGAGAGCCACATTGTTTTAAATTACATCACAATAAATTTAAACAACGCTCTTTTTGTTTCATCTCTCAATGCAATAAAATTTAGCACAAAACCATAATTTACAGTTTTTGTATTTTTAACTATTGTCTGTAATTAAAAAATACCAACCATTTCTTATCTCTACAATATTTCTTTTTACATTTAAAAGCGTCTGCAACTTAACAATTAAAAGAAAAATTGTGTATTCATGTTTTTGAATACCCTGCAGCTACTATAAAGATCAGATAAGGAAAAAGATAAATGCGTTAAAAGATCTTTATCTCTACTCTATGTTAGACACCCACATCAAATCTCTTTCAATAAATATCTAGCGTTGTTTCAATAGATAAGGATCTCTTTTAACTCTGTTGAATGCTACATAAAACTCGATGTCACATCATTCAGCTTCTTGAAGCACTTGAAATGTCTCTGGATAAAATGGCCACTTCATTCTAGAAGAAGCATGTATTATTCATGAATTACCTGGAATTGATTATGTAACAGCCGGAAACAAGCGAATACTTTTAGAATGGAAATATTTAAAGCTCATAATATTTTTTTATAGACTAATCACTGTGTTATGAAGAATATAAGGTACATCATGTGGATATATTGATGTTTTTAGACCGCTGTTGGCATCTATACCTAATTTGATGTCATGTAGAGTTGTGAAATACATTCTGAAAATAAACTTTTTTTTAAAGGAATTGAACTTTTGTGAATACAGCATTTGTATTCTGGTGTAGCTTGGGTTTATTTGCACTAAAATACATATAGAATCAAACTAAAAACTAAGAAATGGAATATCATTATAGTTAAGTATTCTTTGTGCTTTTTATTTATTTAAATTATGCAGTAGAATTATTACCGGTATATTTTATAACCGTTTTTATATTCAAACTCAATCAAAGTAATTAAAATGCAGGCGTCCTCTCTTGGGTTAAACTTACCCGTATGACTATACATTTTACATCCGACAGATTTTTTACAGATAATTTAGATCAGGGGTCAGCAACCTTGCAGTTGTAGTGTGCGAATCAGCCAATGTGATTCAGGGTGCCATACAGTAGGAAATATTTGAAACACTTCGATTTTAACGATAATGCATACAGAGTCTGACAATAGAGAAGTCAGCGTATAGATTTAGAGTTCTTTTACACAGGGTGTTGCCAAATTCGACCGACAACTTCAGAGGGGTGATAGTAGGCAGTATGGGGACCACAAATCACCATAGAACATGGGGTCGCAAACCACGTTTGGTAGCAGTAATTCGCAAAAACAGTTATTAAGAGTATTATGTCGAGCGGATTGAAAAAAGGCAATAAGGGGTAAGAAATGCATTTATTAGATGTAAAGCATGTTTACAATACAAACAGTGCATCACAACTCGATGTCAGAAATACAACGACAATTGGTTGTCACAGGAATCAGTTTTAAGTTGCGGCCGCGGAGATCATAGCCCAGTCGACACCGAAGAGTTGTGGAACGCGTTTAAACAAATCCGGCTGTATTTCTGACATCAAACTGTGATATATTGTCCGTAATGTTAAAATGTTTTACGTCTAATAAATGTATTTGTTACCTTTTATTGCCCCTTTTCGTTCCAATATACATCACACCATTTATAACTGTTTTTGCGAATGACTCCGACTAAATGTGTTTTGCGACCCCAAGTCCTATGTTGATTTGTCGTCCCAATGCTGACTGCTATCACCCCTGTGAATTTGGTGATTGAATTCGTCAACACCCTGTATATATATATGAATGTTGCATCATTTAAGGATATTTAAAATATAAAAATGAACAACATAAATCTAACTATTCCTTCAATATTAATTTAAAAAAATTAAAATTGTGCATGCATTATGTAACATGAATCTTTTATAAACATATTTTTCAATAAGAAATATAAACGACATGAAATATAAGTACTCCTTTTCGATATAGTGAAAGGGGAAAAAAATTAATGCGAAACTTGTCCTTGCACTATTCTATTAATTTCGCAATATCAGGGGGATAATTTATGATTTTCAATTTGACAGATATGTAGAATCAAAAGCAGAAAGCAAAATACACATGCAGTCAGTCTTCTTCAAAATAATTACACCTCTCCATGAATAATATCCATTGATATAAAATAGTCATCATTTTATCGTTAGAGTAATGTCTCAGATTTTTTTGCAATTCCATAAATTTTGCTTTCCATAATTCTGAAGACATTAGTTCAACAAGATCCATTTCAAAATTATCAATTTCCATCCATTCAAAAATTGACAAATGTGAAGAGTGGCGTAGAGGGCCACTGAGAATTGTGCCGCGTGTCATAGGTTGCTGAAGTCCTGGTCCAGATATTTGAAGTAGAGTTTTTTTTTATAATGCGTGTTCGCTATCTTGTATGGTCCATAATAGCCGAGTCCTCAGTCAATGTCTCATATCTAGTATTGTTTCTAAGTAGTGGTATATTTGCCTCCCGGTGACAATTAAGTCTTACCGTGTAAAGGGACTGAAGCACGTTAAATCTGTTTCTAAGGTACTCAATTAGGCGCAATGCGAAAGTTACGAGAGTGTGGAAACCATATCATAGTTATCAAAGGGAGGCTCAAACAGAGAAACTGGGCATATGATATCGTCTAATTGTGCGCTGAGATTTTGGTAGGGTGAAGTTTATGGCGAGTGTGGCTGCAAAGGCGATAATTTTATTTTGCCCAGGAACGCACAAAGCCTGGAGGGGGGGGGCAGTTTCACACGAGGCAACTTTGGGCCAGTCAACTCGCTTTCTGTCACCACTCATCAAGTGTGAAAAAGGCAGTGAGTTCATTTCACATGTGGGCACAAAGGTGACAAAAAAGGGAGAGCTTAAAGGAGAAAAAAAGTGCTGCGCACATCGGTACATTTATAGATTTCGATGAATCAATGAAAAACTCTTTCTATTTTCAATACACAAGTAGCTACGATGAATAGTATAACTTCCACAGTATCTTTTTTGGTGAGTCAACTAGTTGGGAGGAGAACGTGGTTTTCAAGAGTATATATACTAGGACAGGGGTGGCCAACCTTTTTGGTAAGAGTGCCACTACCTGATGATAAATCAATACGTGTGTCACTTCCAACTTTTTGAACAAACAAAAAGATATAAAAAGGTAAAAAAAAAAAAAATGTCACCTATTGGCTTATGGGACTTTTACTCAAACTCTCAAACTCAGTGGCGCAACAGCCCATGAGGGCCAAGGCCTACTGTGCCCATCTCAGTATGCGTGACCATTGGGCGCTGGGGTGCATGAGCAGATGTTCCGATCAGGTGGTCAGCCAGAAGCGAAACCCCAGTGTTTGGTCCCCAAGTAAGCTTGGTTCTCATTTTATCGACCCACTGATGGGATGAAAGGCTGAGTCAACCTTGCCCAGCCCGGGGTTTGAACCTCGGACCTGTGGTGTGGAAGCGCGATGCACTAACCATTCAGCCACTGGGCTTCTGGGACTTTTACACAAATAGCATATATTTTATACAAGTCTAAGTAGTGAAAATTTAAAAACAATATAATATATTCTTAGGTTTTATTGTTAATAAACTTTTTAGGTATAAAATAAAGATGAGTAACTTTAAACATGTAATTCTAATTTATTGTTAAACAGTCAGTACTTGCTTTTGAGTACTTGTGGCTTTTGAGTTTGTAGTTTTTTTTACCAAGTAATCTAGAATTAGTTTTTGAAGATGTTAGCAAAATAAGATTGTTTTAGGTGTATAATATCAGTTAATTTTGAGCGATATTATGATTTTATTATGTTTATAATAGAAAAGATTTGTTCACAAACATGTGTTGATCCAAAACTACAACAATATCTAACAGCTAAATTGCGTAAATTTGGAAAATTGCCTATCGGTTAAAATTTTCAAAATTCAATTATATTATAATATAACAATTTGGATCACTTGAGTTGAAATAAGTCCCATTTATTTGATTTTCAGTTTAGTATGGTGCTGTAGGTTAATAATTCCGATTTGGATTTCAGGTGGGTAATAATCAAAGTCTTGTAGTGAAATTGAAAAAGGATTTATGAAAAGATAAGCAATTTTTTTACTATCTTGAAAACCATCCATCCTAGCACTGAATGAATCCTATAAAATGAATGATAAATTTTTAAATCTATAGTATTATTTTTGGATGGTAGTTTTTGCATATTGTGAAACGTGTTGATCTTTTTCTTCAAGATTGAGACAAAAGATGCGAAGTTTTGCTTACAAAAGATATATAATCAACCAGGATAGGAAAAACACATTCTTTCCCGGTTTCCCTGTACTCTTAAATTTAAATTATTTAAATACCCCATAATATTGGTAAAAAAAAAGCTTCATCCCACAGCCAGTCTTCATTCTTGAGTAGCCAACACTATCGGGCAATTCATTGACTTCCAGATATTATAAAATACGCACTCTCAAATTCCAAAACTTCGTACTTGCACATCCTTAGGAAAGCACACAAAAATGAATGAGTATTCTTTATACGATAAATTTCTATTGTAAATCAATTAATTAAAAGTGTTTAAATTAAATTTTGAGATTTTTTTTGTCTGAGACAACCATATTTTTAAAAAATTGTAAAGAAAAATTCTATATATTTTATTTTACTATCAAATTTTTCAATAAGTCTTCGCGTGCCACTGTCATAAGTCCGGCGTGCCACAATGTGCACGCGTGCCGTGGGTTGGCCACCATTGTACTAGGAAGTGGCATAGCAGGAAGTGCTACTTCTGTTATGCTTACCGACTGTCTGCTACTTCTGTTATATGCGGCACAAGTGGGAAAGGATCCTAAATCCGGTCCTGCATGCAAACAATAAGTTATAGAAGTATCAATAATACTCGTAATTAGAAGAAGATTCTAGTTTATAAATGTTTATAGTTTTTACATCTTATGCGTCATTCAAATTGAATGTTGTCTTATTGTAACTTAGCGCACGTAGAAAAATATCTGAATAGATTTCAATTCATCATATTCTTTAAAGATGTCGAATGGAAAAAATAACATTCCTCATCGAAGATTATAGATTTTATCAAACTTAATGGGCCTCAAACCGCAAAGATTAATTACTAGAATAAAGTGCAACACAAAAAGACCTTGAGCGCTTTGGAGAGGAAATATAAAATAGATAATCAAGCAATTATACAATACAAAAAAAGCAGTAGCATTCAATTCTGGTACTTTCATTACATTGTAATGCCATTTGTTAGAAATAACTTTATCTTACAAAGATTATTGATTAAACGTGTTACACTTTTTTTCTTCTAAGTGACAAGGACGTTGAAACGTACAGAAAACAGGAACAATTTCCCTTAGAGAAATCATTAATTAAGTAATTACTTGAGCTTTATTTTCCATAAAGTGACTAGATGATTTCTTAAAAATTTCTATGACTGGCTGACTAGCGCGTCGTCTCCTATGATACTTGTACCTGTATACTATTCGCGATTCTAGGTGTTTTACTGATGACAGAGTGAACAACAATATGCAAAAATGAAATTAAATGTCAAACAGTCGGATCCTGATTTAACGAATTCATCCGGACCGAACATTTTGTTCGTTAATTAGGGGATATTCGTTGTATCGGGGTCCAAACAAAGTACAAATTTTCCACACTTTCCTTTTGTAAATTCTATATAATAAGCAACTGCACAAAAATACCCTAGTTAGAAATCCCACATTTTTTATTCAGTAGCTAAAAATACTATTAGTGAATTATTACGCAACAGTTAATTGGAATTAATTGGAAATTTTAAAATACTGACTAATAAATATTTGACAATCTTTTTGACTCCTGACTCGAAAGAGTTTTTCGACTTTATATAGTGAAGAAAATACCACGTCATTTACATCGTGCTACATGAGGTATGTTTTCACAGTTTCCAAACAATGTCAAGCATCAGAAATTATAACAGTTTTGATAGGAGCTTCATTATCAATTTCTGTATCAGTATCGCTTATCATTTACTCCAACAAATCAACCATTTCCTCAACTTCAGTTGCACAGGTAGGCAGTCCGTCATCAAATGTAACAAAGCCGCTAAATATCTTAAAATATCCCCTGCGCTCTGGAATGGAACGAGATAAGAAAAGAATTTCCTGTCCTATTCAAAACTCACAAAATAGACTACACTCACGACTCATCTGCATCTGAAAAATCTCATAATCGTCTTTACCTTTTCCCATAGAAATTCGCTGCTAACAGGAAAAGTCTTTTTCTGTTTGGAACCAAAAAAAATGTGTCATTTGAAAAACAAAATCCAATTTTTTTTTCTAATACAAACTGATAAAAAAAATTAGTTGTTGAAAAAGTTTGTTAATTCGGGTTTTATTATTCGTTAAATAGTTCGTAAAAAAATTTGTTCTTGCCTTCCTTTTTATCGGGGAAAGAGAAAAATTCGTTAAATAGGGGCTCGTTAAATAGGAGTTCAACTGTATATTGTAACGTAGTGACCCCATATTTACGTAATTACTTGGATAGTGAAATAGGTCCCACAGCGTCGGTAAAATCACTTTTTATTTGCAATTTTATATCCTAAATTGACACATTTATTTACTGTATCAATAAGTCAGAAGATTCACACAATAAGCTATCAAATACTTTGAATCGTCTAAACGTCTCCCAACATCTAAAACTGAATCTCATAATATTCGCCCAAAATAGTAAAGCAGAGCTCGCTTTCTCGTAGGTCTTGCGCTCGTTTAGCTGATCTCCCGGATCTTACAGCTCTCATTGCTATCCCGGTTACCTTCCAAATTGTCTCTATAAACTCCAGTGGGTGGTTCTCTCTCCCGCCCCTTACAATTTTTGATTCCATTGGTTCTTTTCACTGGCGTAACTGGTCTTGAGTGGGCCCTGTATCAAAATTCCTTAGAGGCCCCTTTTGGAACTGTGAGCTTTGTAAATGAGACTATCCATAACATTTTACAATTGTGTTCTTACACATGACGTGGCCCTGTTGTTTGGAGGCTCCGTATCGTTGATAGGGCTGATATGGTGGTAGCTACGCCCCAGGTTCTTTTGGAAAAATATCTCGTCTGGACCCCGATCCTCTTGTCGCCACATGTTGAAAACCATATGGAGGGACCATAAATTGACATGTCACTCCGACACAGAAAATACATTTCTTGGCATTTCCTTCTCGCAATAGCGGACCACCCCATCAACACATGAGTCCCCAAATTCTGAAAACACCTCCTATATCACCTGATTTAAGCCTAGTAAAATATATATATAGTTAGGATTTGAATTTAAAGCAAGGAAACATGGCATATAAAAACAAAATGGGAAGTAAAAACAATGAACACCGAAGGAAGAATATGGATGAAGAACTTACAAGAAACTGATGAAATCTATACCACGACGTTTAAAAGTTGCTGTAGACACAGAAATATACCCTTCTGAGTACTAAACTAATAAAGAAATACAATATTTAAAGCTATTTTGAGATTTTTTTAAAGTATACAAAGACTTTTGTTGCGTAATTTATTAATCTTTTTTTGAATATTAATTTTTAAAAAATAATAGTTACACTCTTTTTTAAAATAAACTGATAAATTACAGATATTATTTTTAAAAAATTACAATTCCGATGTATTAATTTTTTATTATTCGAAAACATTAAATTTCTTAGAAAACTCCAAGTGTAGAAACACTTTTACTGGCCATTGTATATAAAAACAGTTGCATTTCAGCAGTTGCTATTTCTTTCTTTGCATTGAATGTTACATTTGTTTGGAGCTCATTTCTTTATTTCTTTGTTCCAAATTTTTCAAAATAAGTCTGTGATGGCATTATTGTCATTATTGATCATCAGCCACTTTTAAAATTGCTGTCAGAATGAGCATACTGTCTCACCAAGACCTGGTAGTGAACGTCCTAGGGTTACCACCGCCCTCGAGGATCGTTATCTGAATCTGCAAGCACTGCTTTATTGGACTAGTTCCCCCTGTCAACTTTTCTCGAGCGTTACGACGTCATCAGGAACAGTGATATCCCGACAAACTGTTTGTACCGTTGTTGAACTGTTTGTTCCTGTACCATTCATGTCGTCTCACAGAAGAGGACTCTGGATCACATCCATCGGACACTACAGCAATGAGCTAATGTGTTGTTCACCGATGAGTCCCGATTCTAAATAGATGAACAATGATGGCCGATAGATACCGATCTGGATAGATACCGGTCTGGGGAATCCCAGGAACGCGATCTCAATATCACTGAAAGACACATCTACATTCGTGCTGGTGTCATGGTTTGAGCAAGAATGTCAATCGATGGACAAATTGATCTCCATGTCTTTCGTCCCGGTTCAGTGACAATAGTTATTTATCGAAATGTAAACCTCGTCCCATACATTCATTCACTTCTGGCAGTCATAGATCTTGATGCTAGATTATGGATGATAATGCAAGAATATATAGAGCCCGCGTCGTCAGCCTTGAAGCAATAGATGATGACCGGAACATGCTCAGGAGACGTCTTTCTATTCTGTGCAATCCTCCGCAAAACCTTAATGGCTTGACAACATGTCTTCTAAAATGGACACAGATCCCACAAAGTAGGATTGAGGGCCTGCTTGGAGGTATGAATCTCCGCTGTCGAGTCTGCATCTCCAGTAGAAGTGGTCACTCATCCTACTGATAAATATTTGTTATTAAACAGTTTATCTCACAAGTTAGGAACATTGCTATTTATACTATTTATTTGAAAACTAATTGTTGCAATCCTTTTCCATTCTGCCTGGTAAGGCTTTTTCATCCGTTCAGTGACCTGTAAAAATTCCATTGCATTTCAACAAATATTTTTCATTTTATCATAGTTTTTCTGTTAGTTGCTTATTTTTTGAAGCAGGGTGTTCTTTTCTATGAGAATGTTGTACTCTAAGTACTATGGTATCATATTTTGTGAGCACTTTTTTAATCGTGTTTATCATCTTCTCATTTCATTTAAATTTCAAGGAAAAAATTACGATGAAATAGATTTTTTTTAATTCATATTTTTTGAATAATGAATACTAAAAGAATCGACACTTTTCAATGCAAGAAGCAATTTCCCCCAATGAAAAGAGCAACAAAAAATAAATAAATAAATAAATGAATAAATGTAAAAAAAAAACATTTTATTTAAATTTAAATTAATGTTGAATCAAAATGAAACCTGTTCGCGATTGATTGAAGTTTTTGTGGTTATCAAGCAAATACGTATATATTGTCATTTTCTGACATTTAAGATGCCAAAAGTGCCACTGTAAATAGTAATACGATACAGAAGAAAAATTCAAATAGAAAAAGAAAAGAATTTCTTGCAATTCGAATGCTATTCAACCGTGTTCTTATTAAAACAAATAATATGTCTAACTTTGATGGAAGTGTGATTGACATTCATTTACATGAAATTTGTGATGAGTGTTCTGTTTTTTATAGACACGCTTAGATATTCTGTTTTTTCTTTAATATTTTATTGATGTTGACAAGTCATCCTTGTAGATTGAATACATTTAAATTCCATCATATATTTATTATTTTTTTCATACGTAAAATTTCTCAAATTTCTTTACCAGATATTAGGTTATCGATTATGAAATGCCAGATTTACTTTACATGCGAACGCTTGTCTCCCTGTTTTCGTTATGCTTTGGCTTTTCGCATAATCTGTTTTATATTCGTATTGTCCATTGCAGAATCGCACCTTAACTGAGAAAATTTTCTCAAAAGTGTTCCATTTTATTTGTTTTGAATTTCGTAAGAATATGAATTCAACCGATATTCAAATAATTTTTATATGAGCATAAATTTGGCAATAATGCTCCAAAAGTTACACGCAATATATAAAACAGTTATTTGGGTTGAATACTGTTAAAGATCGAAAAGTTCAGTGTTGGCTTGAAAAATGTCGGTAAGTGGTTTTCCCTACAAAATGAATCATGTGGAAGACCCAAAACATCGTAAGTGACCCGCATCGAACCCGCGACCTTCGGTTCCGTAAGCACGTAGCATACCACTAGACCAAAATGATCATTTCAGTCCGGAGGCTGTTACTGGCTTGTATAGATGATACCGCTACACACTCCAAGTCTGGCAAGTTTGGGGTTGTTCATTTTGCGGGTAGATGGCGCCACGACAGATCAGAAGGTTACGCTGTTTCTTAGTTCAGCCAGGGTCACCAATGAAGGATAGAACTCAGTACCTTCCGGTTCGTAAGCACTTACTATACCACTGGACCAAAATGATCACTTCAGTCCGGAGGCTGTTACTGGCTTATATAAATGATACCGCTACACATCTGTGAAAAAAGATGCTCAGAAAATGCAAGTGGAAACGAACCTGTACTTATTTTTTGCTAGTCATCGATAAAATGCATGAAAAATGGAAAATTATACGCCTATCACTTAATAATAGATATGGCCCAATACTTCACAACAGTACTTGGCCCTATACAGTAGCCGCGATAGCCTAATGGTCAAGGTAACGGACACGTGGGTGACGTGTCAGGAGTTCGAGCCTAGTACCGCTGAAAACCCGCCGAGTAGAGGTGGCCGATGCACGTTGAATATAACGAGACTCAAATATCCTTCCGATGGTGCGGTGTGAAAGTTAGGAGAGGGGGTACCAGTTCAGGTGTCGTCTTCGTCACTTGACCATGGTCCAAAATTACGAGATCCGTTGCCAAAAGCCTTAGTGTAGCTGAATAGTGGTGCGACGTTAATATTTAATCACTCGGCCACATACGGGGTACAAAACAATTGCGAAATTAAATGAATTAAAATATAAAATTTTGACGCGTTTAACTTATTTACCGGATCCTTCGTCAACTGCCTTTTCTTAAACATTTACAACAAATTTTACGGGTTAAACAGTATGAAAATTTAGAGTGTCTGAAAAATTCCATATTGATTCTGTAGATCAAAATTTCTTTAAAAAAGACATGTATGCATTAAAATCTCTTTTTCAAGCATATGGAACATACAGCCAACTCTTCTTTTACAAGGTAAATACGCTCCTTAGAAAACCGAGCATAACAAAATTGTGTAAACAAATACATGCGACATATGGTAAGTTTGGGGAAATATTTCACAATTTTAAGAAATCGTGTAAATTAAAAAATTTCTATTTTCTGGAAAAAAAAGGTGCAAAAAAAGTAATAACAAAATCTATCTTTAGATATTTATAAAACAATTCATTTTTACTACTAAAATAATTAAATTGAATGTACAGGGGGAAAAAATTCAGTGTCTTTCTCTATAAGTATACATCTATATATATAAAGGAGAAAAGCGACTCACTGACTGACTGACTGACTAATCACGAAATCTCTGGAACTATTCAACCTAGAGACTTGAAATTTGGTAGAAATGTTCCTTTGATAGAGTAGACATCAGCTAAGAAAGGATTTTCCGAAATTCGAAACGCAAGGGGCGTTATGGGGGGTTAAGGGCTTTAATAATAATTGTTTCCATGTTTAAACTACTTGATGTACAATCTTGAAATTGGGTAAGCGGATTCCTTTCAGAGAGTAGAGATCCGCTACAAAATGAGTTTGCTGAAAATCGACCCCCAAGTGGCGTTGCAGGGGCTTAGGGGGCGTTATAGATAATTATTTCCATTTTTAAACTATTTGACGCACTGTCTTTAAATTTGATATATATGGATTCCTTTCGTAGAATAATGATCAGTTACAAAACGGGTTTTGTGAAAACAGACTTCTAAGTGGCGTTGCGGGGGATTAAGGGGCGTAATAGATAAATATATCCTTTTTTAAACTACTTCACCTACCTGCTTGAAAATTGGTATGTAAGTTGCTTTCCTTGAGTAAATATCCGCTACAAAATGGGTTTTGGAAAAATTGACCCCCAAGGGGTGTTGCGGGGGATTTAAGGGGCGTTATAAATTCCTATTTTTAAGTTATTAGACGTACAGTCTTGAAACTTAGTAAGCAGATTCCTCTCATAGGGTAGAGATACGCTAAAAATGGGTTTCGTGAAAATTGCCCCCAAAAGTGGCGTTGAGGGGACTTAAGGGGCGTTATAGATAATTATTTCCATTTTTAAACTATTAGACGCACAGTCTTTATATTTGATAAAGAGATTTCTTTCATAGAGTAGAGATCAGCTACAAGAAGGTTTTGTGAAAACAGACCTCTAAGTGGCGTTGCAGGGGAATAAGTGGCGTAAGAGATAAAAATTTTTGTTTGTAAACTATTTGACCTACCTACTTGAAAATTGGTAGGAATGTTTCTTTCATGAAGTAAATATCCGCTACAAAACGGGTTTAGAGAAAATTGACCCCCAAGGGGTGTTGCGGGGGGTTAAGGGCAGATATAAATAATTATTTCTTTTTTTAAACTATTAGACTCAGTCTTGAAATTTGGTTAGCAGATTCCTCTCATAGGATAGAAACACACTGCAAAATGTGTTTTGTGAAAATCGACCCCTAGGTGGTGTTGCGGGGGTTCAAGGGATGTTATTGATAATTTTTTTGCATTTTTAATTAATTGGACGCACAGTCTTCAAATTTTGCTAAGCAGATTCCTTTCATAGAGTGCAATTCCCCTACAAAATGGGTTTTGTGAAAACAGACCCAGAAGTGGCGTTGCGGGGGCTCAAGTGGCGTTATAGACAATTATCCCCGTTTTTAAACTGTTAGACGTACAGTCTTGAATTTTGATAAGCAGATTTCTTTCGTAAAGTAGAGAACCGCTACAAAATGGGTTTCGCGAATATCAACTACCAAGTTTAATTTCGGGAGATTAAGAGGCGTAATCGATAAATATTTCCATTTTTAAACTACTTGATCATCCTGCTTGAAAATTGGTACGCATGTTCCTTTCATGAAATAGAGTTTTTCTAACAAAGAGTAAAATGTGAAAATTGACCCCCAAAGATGTTTGCGAGGGGTCAAGAGGAGTTAAAGAAAAAAATTCATGTTTTTAATTGTTAGACCCATATACTTGAAATTTGTTAAGCATGTTTCTTTTGTTGAATAGGGATCCACTAAGAATAAATTTTAAGCAAATCAAGTTCTGGGGGGATGCAGGGGTTACTGGGACGTATTGACAAAAAAAATTATTGTTTTCGAGCTACAAGGACTATAATAATGAAATTTGATTTGCATTTTTCTTTTGTTGAATTGAAATCCGCTAAGAGCGGTAATTTTGGAAAACGGCTCTCAACGGGATTACGGAGATATTTATAGTAAAACTTTTGCTTTTTTCTGTTAGATTTAGACTTGAAATTTGGCTTGCATGTTCAATTTAAGGAGTAGAGATCCCCCGAAAATTGGTTTTGCGGGAATCCACTTGGTTTTGAGTTACGAAAGCATCATTCTATGCTTCACAATTTTAGAGATTTTTAGAAAATACAAATTAGATGAGTTCTGCCTTTTTTTTTTTATCAACAGGTGACAGTTACAGGTATAAGTATATTTTTCAATTCAATCGAATTTTTAAGGCTAGGACTTAGATATCAATAATTTATACATATACACTGGTGTGCAAAAATTAAGGACGAGACGGTTTTTTCAATATAACTTTGTACAAAAGCATTCCAAATCAACACATTTAATACCGTAAGATCCCCAATACGTAAGGACATGAGTAATGTAAGCAACACTTACTAAAAGAGAAATCAGAGGGATAAAAAGAAGCTTTATTGAAAAAGTAGCATGGAGAGCAATGCGACTGAAGGCCGAAACATCCCTGTGAGGGGTGTCCAGCAAGAAATATCCGATCTTTAGTAGGGATATGATCTCCCCTGACTACTAGGCAGGTTTCACAGCGTCTGCCCATGCTGAGAATGAGGGTGTCAATGAGTTGTTGAGGCATTGCTGCCCATTCGTCTTGCAGCGCCAATCGAAGCTCCGGAATCGTTACTGGTGGTAAGGTACGAGCTGCCAAGCGTCTGCCTAGAAAATACCATACATGCTCGATGGGATTGAGATCCGGAGATCGTGCCGGCCAATCCATACGTTCAATATCCTCACTCTCTAAGAGCTGTTCGGCAGCTACTGTGCGATGACATGGTGCATTGTCGTCCATGAAAAGGAACTGCGGACCCATAGCGCCTCTAAAAAGACGCACATATGGAAGAAGAATCTCGTTACAATAACGGGTCCCGTTGACTGAACCTGCGTCGAAGATGTGAAGGTCTGTACGACTACCAAGCATGATGCCTCCCCAAACGAGAACACCGCCACCTCCATACCTGTCCCTTTCAATGATGTTCGAGGGATGATTGCGGCTTCCCCACTCTCTCCAGATGAGTATGCGATGAGAATCGCTACTAAGACTGAATCTGCTCTCATCTGTAAAGAGTACTCGTCCCCATTCATTGTCTCTCCAATTCCGGTGTTCCCGGCCACCACAGAGAACGCCTTCTCCGATGGGCAGGCGTTAGAGGTACACACCGTACAGGGCGTCGTGCAAACAGACCACCACCGTGCAGTCTTCTGGCCACGGTAAAACGCGATATCGGTCGTCCAGTCGCCTGTGTCGTGTGTCTATCGATTTCTCCCGCTGTCTGCCGCCTGTTTCTTCTTGCCTGTAAGGCAATATACCGGTCATCTGCGGGTGTGGTTCCTCGTGGACGACCACTACTGAACCCCCGGATAGCTGTTCCTGTAGTTTGAAATTGTCTCCAAAGTTGTGAAACGATGCTGTGAGCAATTCCGAACTCTGCAGCCACACTTGTCACACTGAGACCTTCCTCCAACTTCCCAATGATTCAACCTCGGGTAAAAGCATCCAGATGTCGTCTAACAGATTGATTATTCGCCCTTTCTCGCTGAGGCAGCAACTCGGTGTGATTTTAACTGCTATACGGTGTGCAATCTCTTTGCCAGAAATACTAATCTTACACCGACAACATGCTTTACTACTCAGACACTCCCCCATTACGTCTACCTGCATATCTGCGCATGTGCTATCATACATCACCTCACTTAATCTCCTGATGGTCTTTCTGTCCGCTCTGCCTCTTCGTTCAGCTGATAAGCTAATTTTTCGACTTCGTCCTTAATTTTTGCACACCAGTGTAATATAAG